>JAECXJ010000170.1:642500-945000 GCA_018152295.1 Drosophila carrolli | reverse complement strand
ATTTAAATTACTTTTGAACGGATTAATAAAAGATAACAACGATTAAACCCAAAATATCAGATGCTAGGCCGTTTAGCGTTGCAAAAAAAATTGTGGAAATTCGGTTAAAAGATTTATGTGTCACCCCCGAAATGAAAGTTAACCAACATTATATTTTTTTAAGATAGGTTTCTAGTTCTCGTTTTTTTGTTTTTATTTCATCCATAGATTTTTTGATATCACAAGACATTTAAGAAACTTTTTTTTCGAATTTTTTATGAAATTTTGTTATTTTTAAATTAAAAAGTTTTTACAGTCTACAGCTTACAGTTTTAATTTGGAAGGTCCTGTCAATACATTTTTTTTTTCTTAGTTTAAAGACTTAAAGAATTTTTCAAAATTGAGAAATGGCTTGACGGATCAGTGAGATTCACCCGCTTGCCTAACGGGCTGAAACTTTTTCAAATGTCTTTTATAAGGCGGAATAGGAAGAGAAAATATAAAAACTGTGTTGTGGATGTTAGAGTAAACTCTCACATTGCTAACATAATAACTTTACGAGTTTTCTATTGATAACTGAGTTAACTCGACAACTCCGAATAGGCGTCTACAGTTGGCCAACTCAAGTCTTGGGCAAACTCGAATCTTCGAAACATGGGTTATGAATTATTTTTGTTATAGTCGAGTACCACTACTATAAAATTTCCACTACATTGTTAAGGTATTTATCTTCTTGAGCTGAAATCATTGACTATGGTAAATTACTTAATTTCTTAAGAGCTTTTAAAATATGCCCTCAAGTCCCTTTAGAGTTTTGTGGGTGTTAAAATTGGCGTGGCATAACTAAAACCTAAGCGCCTATTCCAAATCTCTATTCATACAAGGCTAGATCGACTTGGCTACTGATCAAGTATATGTATACTTTATTGCAGGGGTGCTCAAAATTGCCTTACGGCAGTGCCCTTACCAACACAAATAAAACAAAACAATCGCACATATGTATCGACGCCGTTGTATTGGTGCAGGATGAATACTGAGAGAAAGGAAACAAATAATGACGTAAAATGTCTAATCAAAACCTTGTGGCAAATAAGGAATTGCTTTTGAAATTTAAAATTTATTGCGGAGTACTCCAATGTATTATTTACTTTACCGACTCTAATCAAACGAAATGCAGGTGTCGCTGATCCACAATAAACTAAAATCAAAAGTTCTATCAAAAACGAAACAAAAAAGTGTCGGTTTAGAGTCGAGAACAAGACAATAACAATTTGCATACATAGTATCCCTGCATTTAGGAGGACTATATTAACGGACCTCACATGTTTTCTGTACCTTAATTCATAATATTCAACAATAGTATATCATATTCGTTAATATTTGCGTTGTTTTTTACCATAAAACTCAAAACAATGAGTACCGCAATCTGAACAGGTTGTCTACTATCGAGTCAGCTGCGTTATCGATAAGTATAACCGTGGCCGTGTGGAAACCATATAAAAAACTTTACAAACATCAATACAAATCGCCTCATGCAGCCTGCATGATGAAAATAGTCATTCTCATTTCAGCTTTCACTATCAACGCGATATTGGAGTTCTTGGTCCAGACTTTCTCGCCTGTCTGAGTAGAACTCTCTTACTTACCAATTCAACAACAGGAGTAGATAAATCATTAGCTGCTCAAAATGTTGATTGTAATTGTATTTAGTTTTCGTTATCTTCAGGCTAACAAATATGTTTGTACCTTTTACCTTAAGAAGAAAACACAATTTTCGCTCTTTAACGATTTAACTTTCATCACATGCCATAAAATGGTAAAAATTCGTTTTTACAAAGACAAATTATTTTGCATTGTTGGTTTTCTTATTGGTATAACCAGGGCAAGAAGTCGCTGCTTCATCTTTTACCAAAGCGAACAGCAGAACTCAGGTTTCAATCGGCTAAACTGTTTCCCTGTTGCCACCTAATTTATACATAAATAGGTTCATTTCCATCTAACATCTTACATAATACCTTGAGAGTTTTCCAAAAGATTTTTTACTTAAGCTGCTTTTTACAACTAAAATTATTCCACGACCCTGAAATTTTAAAAAGTATATAATATTTTTAAAATGTATTTAATTTATTTTCCCCGCAATTTGTACTTTATATTTTTGATCTAATTGATTAATGGTTACAGAAAGTTGTTAGTCAAAAGTTTGCAACGCAGTGCAAGAGACATTTCCGGCGCTTAAAGTGTATTTATTCTTAATCAGAATTACCATGACTGTGGATCTAACCTTACCAGTCTGTCCGTCCGTTTCCACGCAAAATAGTCTCCTAGTTTTAAAGTTATCTTAAAGCTATTCTGCGAGATACAGTAATACAGTGCTTTTAAGCATCGTTTATAGAATCGTTATCGTTTTATAGAATATTTAATTTTTGTAGCAGTTGCAAGGGTATTCGGCAAGTCGAAGCTTGCTTCCTTTCTTGCTTTAATTTATTTTACTGAACAAAGATTTTCTTTTTCGCTAGAATTGCGTAAATTTGTTTTTGAGAAAAAAGCATAAATAAGTGCACAAAAACAAACTTTTGTGTATACTTTTGTTCCTATAATTATGTTAAGGAAGAGTAATTTTCATTTAAAAATACCTCTTTAACGACAATTTTAAGGAGTTTGAGAAGAGGGAAAGTACAAGATGCTGGATATAACAAAAAGGTTTTAAAACAAAAAGTATTCCTGGTAAACTGTCAAACTAGCAACCACAGATTTGGTTCCAATTTGAAATTTTTTTGAATGATTGGAATAAATTTTCACCCGTTACTCGTAGAGTAAATCTGAACAATTTTAAAAATTTAATTTTTTTTCCAATCGACTTCTGAAGTCTTAGTCTTTATCATTTTGATATAGTGTAATAAATACTAGTGCAGATTAAAGGTTACAAAAAATCTTTTCAAAATAAAGAATATTTTATTTATATTTAAATGAATGGTAAATCCGTTCAAAATGATTTGTTTATAAAAAATTAGATAATATATATTAGATGTATCCATAGAATACCAACTTTATATATTTCAAAATAAAACAGGAAGAAAGATAACTTCAGAAAGCCAAAGCTTATATTCCTTTGTAGCTATAACAACATGTATTAGTATATTCTATACATTTCTCAATTCTTGTGCAAATATTTTTATAAACAATGGAGTTATATTGATTTACAGAACATTTTTTCGATCGTTTCCTTTACATGTAAGCCGCTTTCTTCGCACTGTGAGGCGTCGAGAAACTCCAATAGTTTTATTTTAAGCTATCAATCATTTTTTTAACAGAGAAGTGAGTTTTCTCGCAGTTTTTATACCATTGCGGAGGGTATTATAATTTTGGTCAAAAGTGTGCAACGCAGTGAAGGAGACATCTCCGACCCTGTAAAGTATATATATTCTTGATCAGGATCGCCTGCTGAGTTGATATAAGCATGTCCGTCTGTCCGTCTGTCTGTTTCTACGCAAACTAGTCTCTCAGTTTTAAAGATTTTGAATTGTAACTTTGCACACACCCTTCTTTCCTTTGCACGCAGTATATAAGTCGGAACGGCCGGGATCGGCCGACTATATCCTATAGCTGCCATATAACTGAACGATTAGAAATGCCATAACTTTGGTGTTTTTAAAGTTAGTAAGATGCGATTTTTTATGAGTATTAAGAATGCATCAAATGAATAATTTTGGATATTATTATTTACAGAATATTCTGCAAGGGTATATCAACTTCGTCTCCGCCCGAAGTTAGCTTTCCTTTCTTGTTGTATATGGATTCGTTTTTAGCCGGCGGGAAAATATTTCACAAAGTTGCACTTTGCAAAGCTTTTAAATAAATTGGAACGCAAAATCCTTTGATTACTAAAGCGGTTCAAAATAGTCAAATTTACCATTTTTATACCCTTGCAGAGGGTTATATAATTTTGGTCAGAAGTTTGTAACGCAATGTAGGAGACATTTCCGATCCCATAACGTATATAAATTCAGGATCATTATCGATAGGGGAGTCGATATAGCCATGTCCGTCTGTTTCAATACCGTTTGCAAGCTTAGTTTAAAAGCCAGCGATCGTCCTAAAACATGTGTACGGACGTTTATATCCTATAACTCCTATAGGAACAATCGGATATAACTTGCATGAATTGAAGATATTTTACGCAGTGTAAAAGCTATTGATATGCATCTTTCCAAATCTTTTTTTATGCATACCTTGATCAGGGTAAAAGCGCGTGCCGATCGGACCTCAATATCCTATAGCTCTCATAGGAACAATAGGGTGAAATCGGTTAAAATCTGAAGTATTTCAGGAAATTTCGAGCAGTATATAATCTATTGACACGAATCTTTCCAAATCGTATTTTTTATGCATACCTTAATCGGTGTAATAGCGCATGCCGATTGGACGTCTATATCCTATAGCTACCATAGAAACAATAGGGTGAAATCGCTGAAAATTGTACACTTTGCAGGATATTTCGCGCAGTATATAAGCTATTGACATAAATCTTTCCAAATCTTATTTGATCAGGGTAAATGGGCGTACCGATCAGAAGTCTATATTCTATGGCTCTCATAGGAATAATAGGGTGTAATCGGTCCAAATTTGATGTTTTTCAGGATATTTCGCGCAGTGTATAAGCTATTGACATCTGTAAGTTACCGAAGTTAGCTTCCGTCCTCGTTTATTGTTGACAAAAATCAATTAGGGCAGGTCTGTCGTGTCCCTGTCAAAGTCCTGTTAAAGGTCAGATAAACTTTTATTAATAAGTATATTTATAAGTTTATATAATTAAGCGCTCAATTTTTATTTCTAGAATTTGGAAGTGCTAAATGCTAATTTATAAAGATTAAGTTTGTTATTATAATGTAACTACCATAGACAATTTTAGCACGACTGAGAAAATTTATGAAAAATTGTATAGTTATGCTTTTTTAAATAAATACAAAATAATTTTATTATATTGGTCAAATTCACCTCGGGTGAAGTTTCGATTTTTATCTAATGCCTTTAATAATTATGT
Organism: Drosophila carrolli; assembly: GCA_018152295.1. NCBI lineage: Eukaryota > Metazoa > Arthropoda > Insecta > Diptera > Drosophilidae > Drosophila > Drosophila carrolli. The sequence goes on along the minus strand of JAECXJ010000170.1, from coordinate 939,980 downwards.
ATAGAAGGAAACAATTTTCAAAAAGAAGACCATTTTCATAAATTGTCTTCCTATATCTTCTAGTCATTGACAAATCTCTGACAGTTTTGTTTACTTAACTTGAACAAAATAAATTTTACGGTTTTCGCAAAAATAAAATTACCTAAATTGCAACCCTATTAGAGGTGGTTTTAGTTGCAAACGATTCCAATGACGCAATGACTTGGTCTACACTGCAGTACACATTGGGAAATTTCGAGCCAAAATTTACAAAAATATAGCTCGATGTTCCCCTAAACGTAACAACGTGTTCCCATGTACCGGGCAACACATTTTTTTGTAAATTTCACAAAAATTGTCTAGAGAATATGGGGAAGTTGTATGTTGTACATGGAAAACCTGTCATCCTTCTAACTCACACGGGGCAGCTTTTGGATGGATAGGCACGCATTTGCAATCTATTTTCCACTAATTAATCAAAAATAAGTAAACTGGAGCATTGATGTTTTGTGGCGACAGGCCTGCTAGGCGATAAGAGGTGAGATGGGGCGGGACGTTGGACTTGAGCACCGCGGCTGGTGGTGTCTGCCTCTGTGTTCACTTAATGCAAAAGCAAAACTTGGGAAATTTATTCTTCAATGAGTGAAGCTCGGGGATGAGTAGCGATGGGATGATCCGAGATGAGCCGGGATGGATTTGGTCGGGATCGCAACTAGGCTGTCGCTGGGTGTCCCTCATATGTTGGCGATTCTTAAATGTCGCGCAGCGCTTTCTCGGAATAACGAAAAACGCCTTGTCTCTTAATTGAAACAAACTTTAGCTTCGCCTTTGTTTTCGCCGCCATTGCCATTGAAAAACAAGGCTATAGTCGCGCTAGCGATACCCGTTACTCAGGAAAGAAGTGCGAGGAGATGGAGAAGAAACGCCTTTGATCACGTCTCTAACTTTTAAACAAATGGTCCGATTTGAAAAGTTTCTTCTATATTTCGATAGTATTGATAAACACAATAACTTTACTTTCGAAATATTTAAATTTTAAAAATCGATATAAGCGATGGGGCGTTACTTTTTAAAAAATGGAACCCCAAAATCCCAACCAAATCAATCTTCTAGCTTTTATAGTTTCGCGTTCATACGGACAGACAGACATTGCGACATTGAAAAAATATGACAGAACGACAGACGGACAGACGGACATGGCTATATCGACATCATTTACTATCAAGAATATATATACTAAATAGCATCATTACACTATATACACTAAAATTACCGAGTATTTTAGAGCGGAGTGAGGCACAGTTGAGCCATTTCCTATGGTCTTCATTCCATGTAGGCCCTTTTAATGAATTCTACCCTCCCTTTCAATCCATTTATGTGCATACTTCTGTTTTTATCGCAACATGTAGCAGCAGAGCGCAAGATTTCTTGGGCCCGGCGCAAGGGAGAAAAGTTCAACACCACCTGTAGCACATCAAGGAAGCAATCAATGTGGCAGTGCTACAGGTGCAAATAACAATCACTCATTGTTTCGCGCATGCTCCTCATCCTCGTGTCAAGATATTTGTGATCACAGTACAAAGCCATTTGGTAATGCATACGGCACCGAGGCATTTAGAAGGTAAGGTCATTCCTTAGCTGGTCTCCGAGCGATCACACTATATTTGATTCCCCAGTTATGAAACAGCCGATCGCGCCACCTTTGAGGACTCCACGGCCAAGTTTTCGATCAGCCGCAGCCGCACAGATTGCACGGAGGTCAGCGACGAGACAACGTCGGGTATTTCATTCAAAACTGAACCTTACGGACCGCCCAGCAGTCCTGAGTCTACCAACGATAGCAAAATAACGCGCAACCTCGACGACTGCTCCGGCTGTGGGCGGCAAATACAGGTAAGGTAACATGAGTTATTATTTATACAGAAAATCAATCGGCATTAGACTAGTGCAACTGCTCAATGTTTTATTAAGCAAACAATGGTATATTTTGATTTTTAAAAAGTTAAATGCTATGGAGTACCTGCAAGTTGTACAATAATAAAAATAAAGAAAATAACATTCAATTCGACTTTTTAAAATTAAAACCCATGAAAAGACTTTTTAAAAAAATGTTCCGATCCTTATAACTCTACAAATACATAGTTCTTATTTATTAGCCAGAAAGTACAAGATTTAAAAATATTTTGTTTATAAAATTCTTAATAGATTAATAAATCATTTCCCTAAAATTCGGCTGCAAGCCTATTATTTCAAGCCGACTCGAAGTTTTAAAAAAACTAGGCATTATGAAAATGGTTAAAACTATAACAACTTAATAAAAAGACACTTACAGCTGCAATCATGAATATAGTAGTGGCTTAAGCCCCCCATTTAAATATTCCGCAGTGGCGGATAGAATAGGTTTTTATACAGTACAATACAAAAATATATCCCACACATTTTGCTGTTTATTTTCATGTTCCGCAAAATAAAAAAATATATCCCACATAATTTGGTGTTTATTTTCATGTTCCGCAAAATAAAAAAATGTGTATATCAAATCATATTCCAAATGTATTAAAAATCTTAATTTTTGGGATTACAATGCATTTTGTTTCATAGCATTGCTAACTTTTGACTGAAATTATAATACACTATGGGTACAAAAAAAAGAAAAAGCAATTCAATCGGAAAGGAAAAAGCCACGGCAGACCGCTTAAATGGCGGCACTAAAATTTTCATGATCGTAATGGGAAATGCCTTGCTTTCTCCGAAAAATGCAAACTTTGTTGGGAATATGACATTTACAATATATTTTCCGGTCTTTTCTTAGGATCGTTTCTACCTCTCCGCTGTGGAAAAACGCTGGCACGCCAGCTGCTTGCAGTGCTACGCTTGTCGTCAGCCGCTAGAACGGGAATCCTCATGCTACTCACGTGACGGCAACATTTATTGCAAAAACGATTATTATAGGTAAGTCGCCAAGCCAAAACAAAACCGAGGCCAGTGCCAGCCATTGAGGAAAATTACTATACTATACGGAGCAGTGGCTGAATCTCCGGCTGGGAGCTTCTGGGAAGCGATAGCAAAGAGGGGTGGGGCTCGGGTTGATGAATCAGATAAAACCGCGACTGCATGCCAAGACATTGACTAGAAAATGATTTCCAAACACGCAAGTAAAGTTTTTATGCACGCGGCTGCCTTAAGATCTGCAACCAGATCATTGTTTTGCACCACTGTGCGACGGCTGAAAGGGTGCAAACGCGATAGCGAATTCGAATGCAAGTGGAAGCAGACCGCAACGAAGACTCCAGCGGTCTACCCATCTGCTTATCCGCCCATCCGCTGGCTGAGTGGCTCTGCGTGTGTTCTGCTGTTTGCCCGCCACGGCATTCTCAAGAACGCCCGCTCACCAGCTACCCAGCTCACCATCTCACCTGCGCACGCCCTCACCCCTCACCGCTCACGAACTGCCTTTCTAGAGGACGAAGGCCGGGTCTTGGGGCTCCGCCTGCGTTGACAGTCTTCGCCTGGGTGGGTTTCCCAGCCCACTGCCCACTGATCCCTTCACCCGCTCCACAAGCTCTGCGGAGGAAGCTGCAGCAATGCGATTTCACGCGTCGCAGCAGTCACGCGAGCTCCTAGCATTCTAGCAGTGCGAAGTGCCACAGAAACGGGTTATAATTACCCGATATTTCAGCACCCATCTGAGGTGTACTGGGATCTTCTGCAATTGTGGGACACCAATTTGTTTGTGCTCTCTCAGAGCTGTAAGGGGCCAGGGCAACACCTGTTCGGCGGCACCAAATATGTTCCTCATTCAAGTCAGATACCCTCGGCTCGAGATCCATAAATCCAGCCAAGTCACGCTCGTCACTCGTATTTCCTCTCAAATGATTCTTGTGACATTTATGACCGCTCCATATTTCAAAATACCAACCGTCGGGCTGGGAGTCTCAGTTGCAGTCCGTGTCTGCAAGCGTCTGATACTGCCTGCGACTCCGACTCCCCCTGGTTTCGGGGTCGCCCTATCTGTACGGGTGTGGGATTGATCGCCAGATTCCAGAGGCGCGACCGCCGCGCTCCGCTGGCAGTCGCACAAACAGACGTTCGCGACTTGTATTGGAGAGTTAGGGGGACTGGGGGCCTTGGCATGTCGTACAGAATCCACTCCGCCGTAATGTTTCATTTCGTTTCATTCCGGTGGGTTTTCTGCTGCTGCTGGGCATTATCAATCACATCGAGCCCGCGACTCACCCGGAGCAATCCCCACATTTTCCGTTGATTTATACTGCAGATGTCAAATGTGACGTTCCCCGGGTCGAATGTGGGGGCGCGGCCAATAGCCTATAGCGTAGGCGAACTTATGTCATGTGCACTAGTGGATCTGGTGGATTTTGCGGGTCGCGGGATAAATAGAAACTCAAATAAACGCCCCTCGACGCATCCAATAAAATAGATCCATGTTTTGTCAAATTTAAGCACACGGTTGCTTTTTACCGATATCGCGGGGAAATACACAAAATATTCGTGTGAATGAATAATATTCAAATTATTTGAAACGACAATCAATGTTTGGTCCAAATACGCTTATATTTTATTATACTTTTCAACTCTGAAAATTTATGAGTTTTTAAATTGACAACTAAATTTGTTGTTACGTTTTCCAAGTTACTATTATGGTAAATATTATTTCTTCAATTAAATAAAAGTCCAGTGTAGATTTTAATATTTTTATTCCCGTTACTCGTATAGTAAAAGGGTATATTGTATTCGTGCAAAAGTATGTAACAGCTAGAAGGAAGCGTTTCCCACCCTATAAAGTATATATATATTCTTGATCAGGATCACTAGCCGAGTCGATCTAGCCATGACCGTCTGTCCGTCTGTCCGTCTGTCTGTCCGTCTGTCTGTCTGTCTGTCTGTCCGTATGAACGCTGAGATCTCGGTAACTATAAAAGCTAGAAGATTGGCTTTTTGCATGTACATTTTAGAAGTTCCTACGCAGCGCAAGTTTGTTTCAAAATGGTGCCACGCCCCTTTAACGCCCACAATCGCTTATATACGATTTTAAAAATTTAAATATTTCGGAAAAGTAAAAATGCAGTTTTATTGTGTTTATCAATACCTATCGAAATGAAGAAGAAATTTTTCAAATCGGACCATTCGTTAAAAAGTTATGCGTGATCAAAGTTTCTATCTCCATCTCCCTCGCACTCCCTTTACCTGAGTAACGGGTATCTGATAGTCGGGGCACCCGACTATAGCGTTCTCTCTTGTTAATATTATAATGTACACAAAGTTTCAACAATTAACAATGACATTTTGTCAAGAATCTTTGAATTTAACTTAACTTTGAGACAGGTCGCAGAGTTAATATTATTCTGTCTCACATAAAAAAAAAAAACAACCAGAAAGAAAAATAAATAACCAAAATATCAAGAGCATCAATACCATAAAGTCCAACCAACCTAAAACACCAAAGAGCATTCCAATCGTTCAGATAGGCACATAAGAAATCGGCACCTTAGAAATGTAGGTCGGATTGATTGGCCAAAAATAAAACCCATAGAAAATCCCAACTTCCAACTTACAAACACCAAACATGCATTTCCGATCAATAGTTAATGGCGGCTATAGGAATAGTCGTCCGATCCAAAATGGTAGGTCGGATTGATGGCCAAAAATAAAACCCATAGAAAATCCAACTCCAACTTAAAAACACCAAAGTTAGGCATTTCCGATCGTTCAGTTATAGGCAGCTATAGATATAGTGGCCCGATCCGGCGTTCCGACTTATAACTACCTGCAATAGAAAACAACTTTGGGAAAGTTTCAAGCAGATAGCTTAAAACAGGGACAGTTGCAGAAACGGACGGACAGACGGACGGACAAACGGACACAGACGACTCTCCGGTGAAGCGATCAAGAATATATAACTTTATAGGGTCGGAAATGTCTCCTTCACTGCGTTGCAAACTTTTGACTGAAATTATAATACCCTCTGCAAGGGTATAAAAAATTATGCAAAGCTGGAAAATATGGTACAATCGAAAGCAATTTAAACAAGTTAAAGTCATGGGGCTTCGAAAGAATGGAATTTACATTTATTTATACATTCCGTACTGGTTTTAGGTCCAATGTGACTGCAAAAATTCGGAGAATGAAGATACAATACTAAAAACCTGACACTGTTGTTAGTGAATTAGACTTTTGCTTAACATTTTAAATTAACATTGGCAATCTTAAAAAACACTCAATCCTTTTCTTCCACCAACAAAAAATACTTAATTTAATTAACTCATCGTTTATAACATATCCTGATAGTGGTATATATATTATTGATCAGGATTACACTTCGTGTGAGTGAAATCTAAAGCAGGTTAAGCATTGAAAATATGGAATCATTTGATGTCCTTCTAGACGACATGGTTTTAAAAATGTGGAAATTAAAAAATGAATTCTTTTCATATATTAAAAGTTGAATTACCTAAGAATGTGTTCCTTAGAGGATTATTCAAAATTCAAATTAGTTTTAGAGATTTTTCTGCTCGCCCAGTCTTTTTCGAAGATCTACTCTACCGATTTACTTGAAAATTTTTGGAGGGCTTTTTTAAAGGCTAGACCAGAATACATCCTAAGCAAGTCGGTAAAACCTTATTAATTTAGACTAATTTTCATTATTGATTCCTGAGCGGATTTGCGATCACCATCCAGCGGGGTTTCGAATTAGCAAACAAGTTGTGTGATAATCTGCTAACACATGTTCACCTGGCTGCCGTTTTTAAAGATATTTTTGTTTCCCCGGCACACCAGAAACAGTAACTAAGGTGTAGGACTCCCGTTGGTACACCGCTAGCTCCATAGGTTCTTGACTTGGTCAACGACTAGGAATCGTTTATAATTTAGTTTGTTTTCAGATTTAAGCTCGCAAAGCCAATAATTGGATTTTTTAGGATTAAAGATATCCGTTTGCTCTTGCTGCTGATGCAGTGTCTGCTGGATGTGGTTGCCCGCAAGCTTACATTTACTGGTCCAATGTACCTGTTTGAGTTGCCAATTCTCGTTTTTCCGCCTGCCAGGGGGAGCGAGGTGCATAAATGAAAATTTCTGGCTGTCACCTGCATATGTTGGAGTGTGTGTATCTGCATACTCCCTGTCCCAAAGCCGGTGAGAATGGCTGGTCTCGTGTCTATGGGGCCGCTGCTCGACTTTGGCTGTGTCACAAAAGTCCGGGCAGCAAGTGCTTATCTACAGCGATGATGTTGTGCTGATGGTACAGCGGATAAGACGGCTTAGCCAGGCATCAGATTGGGACTAGCAGGATGGTTTTGAAGACGCAGTGTCATAATTTTTATTTTATGTGGCACGTCAGGAATTGGGGTCTGGAAGATCTTCTGATAGCTGGATTTCCTTCGCTATCAGAGGGCCATACCAAAGTACGGACCTCGGGGTCGATGAAACGTCTTAATCAGCGCTGGGGACGAGTGCTGTCTTCGCATCATAAAGCATTCCACCGATTTAGTAGGGCTTGACTACGGTGACCAGAAAAGTAGGCAAGTGGATGAAAAAGTTTGGCATAAAATATTTACAGTTTTTAAAGTCAGCGAAGCGCGACCATTTAATTGTGCCTAGTAAGAGCAGGAGACTCGAGCACCGAATTTATGGCCCCTCTGAAGTCGTTGGTTATCCAATAAAATAATTTATTTACCTCGCAAACAGAAGGGAAGTAAAAAACCGAAAGAATTCATTAAATAAATGGAGTGTAAGAAGTTTCTACAACGCCGCCACTGAAGACTGCGTGATGAAATTGAAAATCTACAAAAACAGAGACTGCAGATTTAACAACAGGGCACATCAGCTGAACGATTCAATCTCACGTTGGCTTTTTATGTTCAAGTCACCGCCCTCAAGTGCTTCTAACGTTGGGCTCCAGCGTTAGCATGAGACTAAAATCCCATCAAAGAGCTAAGCAGAAATTGGATTTGATAATGTGCCTCCAAGAATCATGCACCCATCGCACACACTCTCATGTCCGACAGAAATGACTAAAAAAATCACAGTATTTATATTTTATGGGCACTTGTCGGCGGGCCGTGTAGCGCCGCAATGCCAACACATATCCCGAAGATAGCCACAATGGGCCAACTGCACAACAGTGCGAATAAAATTTTTGGCAAATGTGCTTACTGCTTTAGCCCGATTTCTCGCCTTCATGGTAAGCAACAAGTTGGATTTACGCTCCAAAGTTTATTACGTTTTCTTAGATAACAAATTATTTATAGCTTACCATTAAAGCGAAAAAACGGTCATAAGAGTAGTAAAATGTTTAGTAAAAATGAAATTTTCAATTCTAACTGCTGCAAAAAAAAATAAAATGGAAAAAAGGGCTACGTGAATACCAAGCGAAATCTATCACCTTTTGAATGCATTATGTGATATGGTTTTCAAATGACCCTGTGCTGCTCTATTTTATTTTATTTTTGTATACAACAAATTTAATACACTAAATAAATAAAAATCGATTTCTTAAGGAGAATTTTAATTCTACAAATTTCCGCCTACAGTGTAAAACTAAAAACTTATAATCAAATTTGATAAAAAAATATTCTTCTATTTGCAAGTTATTAGAGGAACGAAAAGGCAATGTCGCCATTTATTTAAACCAATTGCAACTGAAACAATTTGTTACATAAAATAATTAACTTGATTTGAGTGCATTTATAAAGACGATCATGTCACCCTTACAGAACTAAATAATAACAATGTGCATCAATATGGCTTAAAACAACAGATTCTTCTTAAAAATACAATTTTTTTTTATAAAATATGAATTATTTTTACAACGTAAAAGAAATACAAATATTAAGATTAAAATGATACCTTGATAGTGTTTTTTTTAGCAATCAATGCAATTGTCGGTTGATGAAGTCGTTTTTAAGTAACCGCAACTTTGTTTGTCTGGGAGCAAGCACGTACAATAAATACATTTACCTACTTAGACGCCTCTTGGTCTGAAGTTTGTTTTGCCAGGGACCCATGCATCGATCCCACAGTGGTACTTTCACCTCCGCTTCTGCAGCACGCAGGTCACTCGCTTGGCTGAGCAACGCCTAGCTGGGCTTACTGCTGCCACCTGGACATTGGGTGACTTGGTTTGGGAACAAGAGCAAACATAAACGTAGAGACCGCGCGATAATTAAAATGTTTAATGGGCATCTTCAGAAATGATTTTACGCCGAATTCATACGCAAGAGCTCCCTGCAAAGAGCAAAGTGGAGGCAGACGGCAAGTAGCTGATCCGTTCCACCCGCCACAAATTAACAATGGGGAGCTTATCTAATCATTTTGACTACAACATTATAGACACATTTTCGAATTGGGCATGGGCTTGCGTTTCTTGGAGTCCGGAAGAGAGCGCTTAGAAATGCAAATGCGAATGGTAATGAAACTATTAAGTCGGCTTGTCCGCTGAGTGGTTGCGTTATAAGCCACTTTGCTGGGACCACACCACCTCACAGCAGGGGCAAGCCATAGGAATATGCTAGTTGTACGCACAAGTCCAATAGATAGCAATCCAAACTAATTTTCCACCGCATTAAACAAGTAAAAAACACAAATCTTTTCCATAAAACTCTTAAATCGACTCGGAACTTACAGATGTAGTAAAAACAAAACCAAACAAACCAAAAAACCGAACTAGAAATGCGAATAATTACTGTATAAGTTCATACAGGCAACGGTCGAGGGTCTAGAATCGAATTAGCGCCACAGGACGTCATCATCGGCTGGAGGGGGCAATAAGTAGGGCTAGGACTCGGGGCAGGATGCAGCGCTCGAAGCGGTCTCACGATAGCTGGCGGACGGGAAGGGAAGCCGTTGCTGTCGGTGGTGGCGTGGCGTCTGGGAAATCCGCTGTTGTTGTTACCGGTGAACTTGCACATGTGTAATCGGAAGAGCCGAACACAGCGGGTGGAACTTGAGACCTCAACGTGCAATCCCTCAACGCGCTACAAATGCTCTCACGTTACAAAGCGTCGCCGCCCTGCCCTCCCGTGCCCGTGTTCCTATGCAAACCCGGTGTTATCGCAGCATCCAGCCGGGCCACACGTCGCTTCTCACTTCAGTCCGCATAGCGCAACTCACTCGCCCTCCAAACAGAGTTCAGCCAGCCCTCTGCCAAGTGCCGAAGTTTCAGCCGGGACTTGAACTTAGGGTTTAGCTAGGGTCTATTTGCATAATAAAAGCGGAGACTTGACCTTTTTTTGTTCGAAAGAAGCCTTATCAAACACGAGCGGAGAAAAAGCTGTCTAATGTCATGAAAATCGTCTTGAATTAAGACCAAATGGTATTCAAAGGAAGTCAAGATCGATTTGTCTTGAGTCAAGACAAAATGGTATTGAATAAAGACCACGCGTTCGAAATAAAAAAACTATGCCAATACAAATTGATGTTAATTTAAGAACATTTTATCTCAACTATTTTGATTTCATATTTTCTTTATCATTCTGTACAATTTTTTAGTTTATAAAATAATTTATAAATTTCTTACAGACATGGTGAAGAACATTTTTAAAAGGTGACCTCCCCCATTTTAGATTTCAAATTAAATGGGCTGCTAAATACGGACCAATAAAGTTGGATTCTTAAAACTTATTTTTTGGAGTATTAATTTACGAATAAATGGGACTTGATTTAATTATAATTCATTAAACAACAGTTTCCGAGAAGCTTACAAGACATATTAATTTTGGTTTAATAGTTACCCTTGGTTTCAGACAAATTCATTCGTTAAGTACTTATACGATATCAAAGTAATTGACTTTAATTTTTTTACAAAAATGTTCTAATTATTAATCAGAAAAAAAATTTTAAAAAGGGTAACTTTTGTTTTTAATTTTTTTTTGTTCTTTGAGATTTGGTAATATTTAAATACTATGGAATTAAGGTTTTAATTCTATATCAGATAACTCCAACAGGAAAATCGACAAATTAAAAATAAAAAAGTGAACAAAAATTGTATTATGCAGTTTTTCTATTTATCTCAAAATATTCCTTTGAGATATATTAATTATTTACTATATAAGAAATACGCTTTTGTCAAAATCGGACAACAATATCATATACATAGCTGCCATTGTTTTTAGTAATAAAGGCATAGAAATAGAAATGTAGTCGTTTTATAATCACTGCAAGGGTATATAAACTTCGGTTTGCCGAAGTTTGCCTTCCTTCTTGTTGGGTATAATTTCGTACTAATTGTAATAACTTTTAAGTTTTCTTTTTGCATTTGACCACGTCACATTATAAATACCCTTTATAACCTTTTATTAAGTTGCAGCTTCTTTAATTTTGAAAACAGTTTGATTTATTTTCAATTCAATTCTGTGCTTATGTTATAGTCGCCTTTCGCACACCTTTGGTGCCCATTAATATGATTTAATTTATTTTTAGAAATATAGATGTGAGTTGTTCAGAACATAGTTTTTTACAACGAGCTTCTTGATTCGGTCTAAAAAAAACATATTAAATCATGCTGAATACTGATGAATCTTTAAGAATATCGATGTGCATTATAAAACTTGAAAACTGCAATGAGGTTTTCCCTTTTTTTTATGTTTGTACTTAGAAAAATAACTTGCCTAAGCATTTCTACCTTTCGCAAGATTTTTAGCTTTTCAAGTTTCGGACTGGGAAAAAGTCTTTCCAATGATGCGCAGCTGGCTGTTTGGGCCAGAATTTTACTACATGTTTTGGTGAAATAATAAATATGTTACCCTCACTTAAATACAATTGTGGGCTTTAAATTAACAGTCCTCATAATTTTGGTACTATCCATCAATCATTTATTTAAATTTTTACAGTTATTAGACGTCAACATTATCTGTGCAGATATAACCCATACAATAAATAAAATTCACCATTCGAAAAAGTTAGTCCATATACACATGCAAGAAAAAGTATGCGTACAAACATGTCCCGCAACTTTAGAGATTAAAAAACCTTTTGAAAAAAATCTTACAAATTTAATTTTTATTTTAACAGATAGTACATTTATTTACCTTTCGTTTGATGTATCTTAACCCTTCTTACACTTTATAATTTTCCTAATATTCACAAAAATGTACAAAATGGCCTGATTTTGCATCAGAAAAAGTATGCGTACAAAGACAAAAATCAAAAGGAAACTCCATATTTTTGGCAAAAGGAGTTGAATTTTATACGAAGTCAGGTACCCCTTTCGTTTTAGGAATTCAGCCAACCGATTTGGCATTGACTGGACCAATATTTTATTCCATTACTAGACCATCACTTTTTTTAGCATATCCTTTGATGTAATGGTGTGCTGGCGGATCCTGCGCTCCTGGAGCTCCCACAATTGCTCAATGGGATTGAGATCTGGGGACTGCGGTGGCGAATTTAACCGATTTTTCACATTATAGAGCACCCAAGGCTTCGTATTCATGGCACAATGCTTTAGGTCGTTGTCCTGTTGGAACCAAAAGTCATCCTCTAGTCCCAGTTTCGTGACTCTTTGATGTAAATTTTCTTTTAGGATGTTGATATACATCTTGTGATCCATTGTGGACTCAATGCAAACAAGATTTCCAACTCCAGTGGCCGCCAAACATACCCAAACCATAATGCCACCACCACCGTGCTTAACAATTGGGGCACGGTTATGGATGTCGAGGGCTGTACCATTCTTTCGCCACACAAGCTTACGGACCTTTATCCCGAATATGCAAAACTTGCATTCGTTGCTAAAAATCACTTTTTTCCAGAATTCCTGGGGCTTATTATTACATTTTCTGGAGAATTCCATTCGTTTGTTTTTGTTGACTTATGATATGAGTAATTTCTTCCGGGCAGTACAGCTGTTATAGTCTTCATTCTTCAAAATTTTGAGAACTTTTTTTGCATGATGATCGTTATTATACATGTCCTTAATTTTTTTTTTATTTTTTTTTTATTTTTATTATAAAAAAAAAAAAATTTTATTTAACCTATATCCTTTGCCATTTGGGAGGTTATTGTGCTTGGATTTATTTTTATTGTCTTCAAAACGCTTCTCCTCCCACGCTCAGAAAGTTTGGTGGTCTACCAGAGCGGGGTTTTGACCCACAGGAACCCGATAAATTAAAATTTTCAAGGACTCTTTGTACAGAGCAGTGTGATCTGCCAACTATCCCACCAATTTCCCGAATAGTTTTTCTTTTATCACGTAGTTTTACTATGACTTTCCTCAAATCATGGTCAATTTCTTTTATATTTTTCCCCATCATAAAAATAACGTCTGGTTACAACATAAATATGCCAGATTTGATTACAAACTATTAATTAAACTTTGATTATCAGTTATCAATGCCAAAACTGCAATTTAAAAGCTTTTAATATCGTCCTTTTTGATTTTTTTTTGTGTACGCATACTTTTTCTGATCCGAAATCGGGCCATTTTGTACATTTTTCTTAATATCAGGAAAAGAATAAGTGTTAGAAATTTAAAGGTTACATCAAACGAGAAGTAAATAAATGTACTATCTGTTAAAATAAAAATTAAATTTATAAGATTTTTTTCAACATGTTTTTTTTAACTCCAAAGTTGCGGGACATGTTTGTACGCATACTTTTTCTTGCATGTGTATAAGTTTGCCGATGATAGTTATGTGGGATTGCTGGGGGCGCAAAACAGAGCCTAAGCAATAGCAGAAGGACAAACTGGAAGTGGAACTTCTAGGGGCAGCGAGAACCAGAATGTCCAAAATGTGTGTGAGAGTATCAGATTTCGAGCGCTCGAAAACATAATCATATATTAGGCGTTGTCACTTTGACATTTCGCCTGCTCTTTTACATGGCAATAATCATAATTCATTTTTCTCGCACTCTCCCTAGCTCTCCGAATCGGAGAAGGGGCGTGTCAGGGCGGTGGAAGTGGCTCGAAACTGCGGTCTGGAGCAGTTTTATGAGTTGGTAGCTGCGACCGCGTCGCCGTCCTCAGAATACATGTTTAATATTATTTATGGGGCTTACGTACCGCGCAGCAGCACAAGGTACATATTCGTACATGCTCACATCTGAAGGGCCTTTTTGGAGACGGAACCCAAGTGAAAGATCGGCCGAGAGCCATAGTCGCACCGACTCGTGTAGCGACAAGATGTGGTACATGGGGAAGTGACAAAAATCTCGGTGTCACATCCCAAATAATTTTCAACAAAACGAAAACACAGATGCAGAACGGGAACTGAAAGGGGCTGGGGAAGGAAAAGGGGAACGGGAAGGGGAACGGGAATGGGAATGGGGCTGAAGGAGGGGTAATAGCAATGGGATGAAAATGCCTTTTTGAAATGCGCATCGTATGAATATGATAAATTCGTATGGAATTGAAATTGGCTTGGTGTTCGCTATGCCCTGATTTGTCTGCTTATGTCTCGAAGGATCCACTCCAAAATGTGAGAATGAGTCTGCTGATCGTTGTTGAAACTGAAGCGAAATGCGCCAATTATTTTGATTAATGTCAAAGAAATCGCATGTCTCGCGCATTTGATGTTTGACTTCACCTAGCCCCTGCGTCTGCGGGGCCAAGAAAGGGCTCCCCGGGATACCTACCAAGCGGATGGCTTGCTGGCTCATTTCTGGCACGAAAGCAGCGACTCCCCAGTGATTACAGACGGATGCTGGTAATCTTTGATCTGTCATTTGCGAAAGTGAAAACAGTAGCCGGCGACGGATCGAAACCATATTGAGTCGAGAGTGCAGACCTTCATCATCATGCGATGACTATGAAAACGCCGATGAGTAGGCGTTTGTGGGAAACCCATTGGGCTTACTTGTATGGATCTGTACCGGCGGTGGCTCATGATTATTGAGGCGGCAACCCGTCAATAGCGAGCAGCTTCCTGCCAAACATGTGATTACTGATTCCGTAGGGCAGCCCTGCACAAAGCACGTCATGTCTCTGGGCCCGATTTCTTCAAAATCACGCCACATAATTAAGTATTTTTTGGTCAGGCACTAGTCGCGGGTATGCTACGGGATTGCAAATCTTCCTATGATCTGAATAATAGCAGACAATCAATATTCTCGTCCGCAGTTTTTTTGGTACTCGCCGCTGCTCCCGCTGCCTGGCTTCTATCAGCTCCAACGAACTGGTGATGCGCGCCCGGAACCTGGTTTTTCACGTCAACTGCTTTTGCTGCACCGTCTGCCACTCCCCATTGACAAAGGGCGACCAGTATGGCATAATCGACGCGCTCATATACTGCAGGTAAGCCACAACCAAACCGTACAGGGCCCGCCACTACTAAAGACCACTTGCAGGACCCACTACAGTATAGCGAGGGAGGGCGACGCCGCTTCGTCCAGCATGAGCGCCAGCTACCCGTACAGCGCCCAGTTCGGCTCGCCGCACAACGAATCCTCGAGCCCGCACTCGGACCCTAGTCGGAGCATTGTTCCTACGGGCATCTTCGTGCCCGCGTCCCATGTCATCACCGGACTCCCACAGCCGGCTCGCCAAAAGGGCAGGCCTCGCAAGCGCAAGCCCAAGGATATCGAGGCGTTCACCGCAAACATAGGTACGTTGTAAATTCCCAGCTCTTTCGCGATCAGGCTGTCGGTCATAAAAGCGGCAACATACGGTTGGGCTCTTTATGACGGCACAGTGGATCTGGAACCGCCGCTAAAGCTAAAAACTGGCGCCATTGAAGCTGCAGCAGCATCAGCATCAGCTTTTATGTGCCTGCCTCATAAAACTCGGAAGGCGCTGTAAAAATCGAAAAGCTACAAGGCTCTTTGAATTGATTGCAGATCTCAACACTGAGTACGTGGACTTCGGCCGGGGCTCGCACTTGAGCTCCTCATCGCGCACCAAGCGAATGCGCACATCGTTCAAGCATCACCAGCTGCGAACCATGAAGTCCTACTTTGCCATTAATCACAACCCTGACGCCAAGGATTTGAAGCAGTTGTCACAGAAAACAGGTTTACCAAAGAGAGTCCTACAGGTGAGTGATCCCCGCCGGCAACCATCCCAACTGAAGTTAGTCGCTAACTGACAATTCTCTTTCTCTGAAGGTCTGGTTTCAAAATGCAAGGGCCAAGTGGCGGCGTATGATGATGAAGCAAGATGGCAGCGGTATGCTGGAGAAGGGCGACGGCGCCCTGGACCTGGATAGCATCTCGGTGCACAGTCCTACGTCGTTTATGTTGGGCGGCCCGAACAGTACACCGCCCCTCAATCTGGACTAACGGCTGCTCAGGGAAAGCGGAAACGGGATGGTAGTGGGA
Source organism: Drosophila carrolli (assembly GCA_018152295.1). Taxonomy (NCBI): domain Eukaryota; kingdom Metazoa; phylum Arthropoda; class Insecta; order Diptera; family Drosophilidae; genus Drosophila; species Drosophila carrolli. Next base: position 923,735 of record JAECXJ010000170.1, on the reverse strand, counting down.
AACGAACATAGCCCAGCATTCAACTTCCACGTTATACGTCCCTTCCGGGTCAAGATCCGGAACGGAGAACTCTTGAATAGTCAAATTGGATAGGAATAAAATCGGGAAACCGCACTCCACTCAAAATAAAATGATTTGATGAAAGCATACGTATTATGCCTAGAGAATGTTGTTTGACAAGCTGCCTGGCTGTTGGAATTCGCATAAATGATGTATTTTTGTAGTTGCTTCTTGGCCATTGCCAGTACCTCACCGTTGGTTCTTGCCTCCCATGTTGTTTCTATAGATCTATCGTTCACTTGTAAATATGTACTAGATCTTATGCTTATATACTTACGTAGACACACGATTATTGTTAATATATTATTATTATTTTAAGCGATTCATCATTATATATGTACATAAAGTGCGTATATCTACTTATAATGATATGCATATACGTATTTATATGTATCTAATATTTATTGCCCAAAATTAATAGTTAGAGATGAATTTAGTTTAGCGTGAGCAGTCGTAACAAAATAGCGCATATGTACATGTATAATTACGCAATAATAATAGCTTCGCCTACGCCAACAGACAGAGATTAAAGAGCTATAAAACAAAACTGTCATTAAGTTATGAAAACGAATAACCGAAGCACTGAACACAGAGAGATTTGTACTTACAAATAGTTTAACCATAAGTCTTACCATAGAAGCCAAATAAAAATTATTAAAACAATAAAACAATATTTTTCAGCTTAAGGCTTAATACTCAGATTGAAAAACAACTTTGCCAAGTTATTGAAAGTTCACCCAATTGCAACGGTCTTACTGTCAATCAGGTGGGTTTCTTGAAAAAAAGTAAACATTAAATTAAATAAGAAAGGAAAGCTAACTTCGGGCGGAGCCGAAGTTGATATACCCTTGCAGTATACTCTGTAAATTATATTCTCCAAAATTATTCATATGATGCATTCTTAATACTCATAAAAAATCCCAACTTCCTAACTTTACAAACACCAAAGTTATGGCATTTCCGATCAATCAGTTATATGGCAGTTATAGGATATAGTTGGCCGATCCTTATGAAATTTGGTAGGTCGGATTGATTGGCCAAATATAAAACCCATAGGAAATCCCAGCTTCCTAACTTTACAAACACCAAAGTTATGGCATTTCCGATCGTTCAGTTATATGGCAGCTATAGGATATAGTCGGCCGATCCCGGCCGTTCCGACTTATATACTGCGTGCAAAGGAAAGAAGGCTGTGTGCAAAGTTTCAATCCGATATCTTTAAAACTGAGAGACTAGTTCGCGCAGAAACAGACAGACGGACATGGCTATATCAACTCAGGAGGTGATAACGATCAAGAATATATATACTTTATAGGGTCGGAGATGTCTCCTTCACTGCGTTGCACACTTTTGACCAAAATTATAATACCCTCTGCGAGAGTATAAAAATTTAATTTTTTTTCAGATAGATACTTACTGAGGTCGCCTGCGCGTGAGTTCGATGACATCGTATTGGGCATTCGAATTGGGCTAGGGCGAGAAACCCTAAAAATAACAAGAAAGGAAGCAAACTGCGGCAAGCCGAAGTTTATAGCCCTTGCAAAACAATGAAGCTGTGTCGACTATGGCAGCTATATGATTTGTTATCCGATTTTAATTTAATTAAAACCGCAATTCCATAATACTTAAATATTACCAAATTTTGAATTTTATTTCCCGATTGTTCCTATGGGAGCTAAATGATATAGTCGCCCGATCTGTCTCATTCCGACTTATATACTACCTGCAATAGAAAGACAACTTTTGGGAAAGTTTCAAGCAGATAGCTTTAAAACTGAGGGAGTAGTTTGCGTAGAAACGGACGGACGGACGGACGGACAGACGGACGGACAGACGGACAGACGGACATGGCTAGATCGACTCTCCTGATGATGCTGATCAAGAATATAAATACTTTATATGGTCGGAAATGTCTCCTTCATTGCATTGCAAACTTTTGACTGAAATTATAATACCCTCTGCAAGAGTATAAAAAAAAAATTCCTAGGAAAAAAATGGTTTCTTAAATTTAGTCCGAGCTTTTTTGGATTTGAGAAATTACTTTTCCGAAACTAAGAAAAAACTGTTTTTGTACGTTTTTTTTTCTATATTCTACGGAGGGAGTCTCAAAAATTAAAAAATATTTTCTAAAATTTAGAAAAGTATTTCTTAAATTAAGGGGAACTTTGCTAGATTTTAGAAACAACTTTTATAAATATTTTAAATGTTATTTTCAAATTGTATGGTTTTTCATTTCTAAAATGTAGACCAAGGAGCCCTGAATCCTAGAAAAGTTTTTCTCAAACATAAGGCTAATATTTCTATATTTTTAAAATTACTCTTCTGGAAATTAAATTTTTTCATAATTTTACATTTTTTATACCCGTTACTCGTAGAGTAAAAGGGTATATTGTATTCGTGCAAAAGTATGTAACAGGTAGAAGGAAGCGTTTCCGACCCTATAAAGTATATATATTCTTGATCAGGGTCACTAGCCGAGTCGATATAGCCATGTCCGTCTGTCCGTCCGTATGAACGCTGAGATCTCGGAAACTATAAAAGCTAGAAGATTGGCATCTTGCATGCAGATTCTAGGAGTTCCTACGCAGCGCAAGTTTGTTTCAAAAAGGTGCCACGCCCCCTTTAACGCCCACAATCGCTTATATACGATTTTAAAAATTTAAATATTTCGGAAAAGTAAAAATGCAGTTTTATTGTGTTTATCAATACCTATCGAAATGTAGAAGAAATTTTTAAAATCTCGATCATAATTAAAAAGTTATGCGTGATCAAAGTTTCTATCTCCATCTCCCTCGCACTCCCTTTACCTGAGTAACGGGTATCTGATTGTCGGGGCACCCGATTATAGCGTTCTCTCTTGTTTTATTATTAGTTTTGTTATATACATTTTATATGAAATACTTACAGATTAACTTGAGTGGTAAAAACTATGATGAATTGAATGGTATTCGATAAGAGGAATTATATTGATGGGGTCTACTACTTATATTAAACTTCTGAAAGCTAGTAAAGTGACGCGATTTCAACAGTTAAAAAGAAAGGAAGCAAACTTCGCCAGCCGAAGTTTATATACCCTGGCAATTGTTACAAAACGACTGTCGATTTTGCACTGATAATGTTGTCCGATTTTGACAAAACTAAAAGCGTAATTCTGATATAATAAATAATTACTGTATCTCAAAGGAATTAAAAAAAATATTTTAATAATTTTTTTTTTTCTTATTTTTTTTTTTAAACTTCTATTGTTTCTATAGCTTCCAGTTGATATAGATGTTCGATTTTAATTTAATTAAAATCGTAATTCCATAGTATTTAAATATTACCAAGTCCCAAAGAACAAAAAAAAATTAAAAGCTACAAATACTTTTTAAAATTTTTTTTCCGATTGTTCCTATGGGAGCTATATAATATAGTCGCCCGATCCGGCTCGTTCCGACTTATATACTACCTGCAATAGAAAGACAACTTTTTGGAGAGTTTTAAGCAGATAGCTTTAAAAGTGAGGGACTAGTTTGCGTAGAAACGCGGCTAGATCGATGGTGATCCTGATATAGAATATATATACTTTATATAGTCGGAAAAGTATCCTTCACTGCGTTGCAAACTTTTGACTGAAATTATAATACCGTCTGCAAAGGTATAAAAAGTTGAGCGATGTCTTAAGAACTCTTACAAGGGTGTTATATTTAGCCTCAAATGGAAAGATCTATAAAGACTCAATATTCTGTGTTAGTGGTTAAGAAAGTGACGCTTAGGATTAAGGGGACCCCCCTATTCTCGGTTTCAAAAAATCGATTTTATTTTTCTTTAATTCGAACCTATAACTATTTCAAGTGCAAATTTCAAAAACTTTTGAAGATATGGCCGATTTATGGTGGAAGCGTTAGGCGACGGCGACAGCTTCTCCAAAATTTAAACGCGTTTTTCTCGAAACATTATTTTTTCGACTGGCGCATGAGGTTACTCGAAAACTATTAATCCAATCGGTTCCAAATTTTAATACGTTATTCTATACATATATAGCTATAGCATGAACTAGGATAAATCAAATCGGTGAAGATGAAGATTTTTTTTTTAAATCGCTTTGCTTTGTGGCTGAACAGAACGCGATTTAAAAAAAAAATTTCAAATCCTCCATTTTGTTAATTTTAATGCGAATTTAATAATCCCAGTTTATGCTATAGCCATACATGTACTCTTCCTTATCCCGTTGGAATTTTTGGTATTAGATGTTCCAGTAAGCGGAAATCCCATGCGTCTCCGAAAAGAAGGGCTTTTGTTCAATGACAAAAAACAACAACAACAAAAAATTATGTTACATTTTTTCTTATTTTTTAAGACTTTAAATAAATGGATGCAAAGTTACAAGCCTAAAAAATAATATATGTACATTTACCAACCCATTAAAAATCTTCAAAATTTGAAATTGAAAATGGTGTATCCTTAAAATTAATGGAACTTAATCACTTTCTTTAAAACGTATCAATTATATGGGGAGTATTCGATTGAAGTAAGAAAATCTAATGATTAAATCAATTTTGTTTACCATCGGCGCTAGGACGATATCATATTAGCAATGGGGAATATGTTGCAAAAGTAACAAGTTCTCTTGCAGTTGCTTTGTGTATACATTTTTATACCCTTGCAGAGGATATTCTAATTCCAGTCAAAAGTTTGCAACGCAGTGAAGGAGACATTTCCGACCCTATAAATTATACATATTCTTGATCAGTATCACCAGGAGAGTCGGAACGAGCCAGAAATGATAACTTTGTTGTCTTTAAATTTTTTTTTGTTCTTTGGAATTTGGTAATATTTAAAAATTATGGAATTACGGTTTTAATTAAATTAAAAGTGGACAACAATTACATATAGCTGCCATAAAAACGATGGCAATATGCAGCGCAAAATCGACATAGCTTCATTGTTTTTAGTAATATAGCTGCAAGGGTATATAAACAACTTATTAATCTGTTGTACTTTTATAAAGCTTCATCATTTGAATTTTATTAAGGTAGAGTATATGGAAGCAAAAAAACCGGACAATGTTTCATAAATTTTACGCTTTCCAAAAAATAACCAATAACCAATGGTGAAAATAACCAATACAAACAACTAAAGATTGGCTTTTATGAATAGGTGTTGCATACTCCAAACATATTAATAAGGTTTTCGTATTCTTTGATCCAACATTCCATCATTTAACTTTGACCATTTTTCAATGAGTTCGAAAAGACGTTATAAATTTCTTACAAACTTAAGTAGGTCCATAGTGGATTACAAAACAGGTTCCTCTGGATAGACTAAAATACCGCCAAATTTTTTAAGTTTCGAGAACATAGATATTACTACTTAAGCATTTAATTTACAGTTTAAATAACAGGGTATATAATTCTGGTTTTAATTTTTAATTTTTTTAATAAATGTATAATTATAATATGTCGCTTGGGTAAAAGCTGATTATCTTTTCCATCCTACTCTCAAAATAAAGCCTTTCTTAATTCTACTCTCAAAATAAATGTAGCCCTAAAAACAAAAAAATTTTGTCATTAATGGCATGGCACCGAACAAAATGTATTGCAAAATGTTATTTAATTGTATTTTGAGTGTAGGTCTTTGTAATTTTTAAGGTAATTTTTCTTGAATTAATTGAATTAAGCAAATATTTTCAGCATCTACTCGGATGGAAGCGCCCTTCATTTAAGAAAAATTGGGCATTTGGAAAATTTTAACCCTCAACAAATTTTTTATGGCGATTTTTTTTATAGAAAACAAGAAAGGAAAGCTAACTTCGGGCGGAGCCGAAGTTGATATACCCTTGCAGAATATTCTGTAAATTATATTCTCCAAAATTATTCATATGATGCATTCTTAATACTCATAAGAAATCCCAACTTCCTAACTTTAAAAACACCAAAGTTATGGCATTTCTAATCGTTCAGTTATAAGATATAGTCGGCTTGCCATAACTTTGGTGTTTTTAAAGTTAGGAAGTTGGGACTTTTTATGAGTACTAAGAATACATCATATGAATAATTTTGAAGAATATAATTAACAGAATATTCTGCAAGGGTATATCAACTTCGGCTCCGTCCGAAGTTAGCTTTCCTTTCTTGTTCTTAAATGAAGGGCGCTTCCATCCGAGTAGATGCTGAAAATATTTGCATAATTCAATTAATTCAAGAAAAATTGCCTTAAAAATTACAAAGACCTACACTCAAAATACAATTAAATAACATTTTGCAATACATTTTGTTCGGTGCCATGCCATTAATGACAAAATTTTTTGTTTTTAGGGCTACATTTATTTTGAGAGTAGAATTAAGAAAGGCTTTATTTTGAGAGTAGGATGGAAAAGATAATCAGCTTTTACCCAAGCGACATATTATAATTATACATTTATTAAAAAAATTAAAAATTAAAACCAGAATTATATACCCTGTTATTTAAACTGTAAATTAAATGCTTAAGTAGTAATATCTATGTTCTCGAAACTTAAAAAATTTGGCGGTATTTTAGTCTATCCAGAGAAACCTGTTTTGTAATCCACTATGGACCTACTTAAGTTTGTAAGAAATTTATAACGTCTTTTCGAACTCATTGAAAAATGGTCAAAGTTAAATGATGGAATGTTGGATCAAAGAATACGAAAACCTTATTAATATGTTTGGAGTATGCAACACCTATTCATAAAAGCCAATCTTTAGTTGTTTGTATTGGTTATTTTCACCATTGGTTATTGGTTATTTTTTGGAAAGCGTAAAATTTATGAAACATTGTCCGGTTTTTTTGCTTCCATATACTCTACCTTAATAAAATTCAAATGATGAAGCTTTATAAAAGTACAACAGATTAATAAGTTGTTAATTATAAGAAACAAGAAAGGGATAATTCGGCAAGCCGAAATGCTGGAGGTTATGTTCATGTATATATATGTGTACTTTATAGGGTCGGAAATGGGCCCTTTACTGCGGTACAAACTTTTAACTGAAATAATACTGAATAAGATTAACCCTATTTTTAGAAATTCGCATTAAAAATATTAATTTTTTTACGTTTATGAAAAGATTTCTAGATTCAGGAAATGTGTTTTCTATACATAAAGAAAATATATTCCCACCATTGCAAATTAATCATTTAAAACAAGAAAGGAAGCAAACTTCGGCAAGCCGAAGTTTATATACCCTTGCAGCTATTACAAATCGCCTACATAATGATTTTTATGCCTATATTACTAAAAACAATGAAGCTATGTCGATTTTGCGCTGCATATTGCCATCGTTTCTATGGCAGCTATATGTAATTGTTGTCCAATTTTAATTTAATTAAAACCGTAATTCCATAATTTTTAAATATTACCAAATTCCAAAGAACAAAAAAAAATTAAAGACAACAAAGTTATCATTTCTGGCTCGTTCCGACTCTCCTGGTGATACTGATCAAGAATATGTATAATTTTTAGGGTCGGAAATGTCTCCTTCACTGCGTTGCAAACTTTTGACTGGAATTAGAATATCCTCTGCAAGGGTATAAAAATGTATACACAAAGCAACTGCAAGAGAACTTGTTACTTTTGCAACATATTCCCCATTGCTAATATGATATCGTCCTAGCGCCGATGGTAAACAAAATTGATTTAATCATTAGATTTTCTTACTTCAATCGAATACTCCCCATATAATTGATACGTTTTAAAGAAAGTGATTAAGTTCCATTAATTTTAAGGATACACTTGAGGGGACCCCCCATTTTCAATTTCAAATTTTGAAGATTTTTAATGGGTTGGTAAATGTACATATATTATTTTTTAGGCTTGTAACTTTGCATCCATTTATTTAAAGTCTTAAAAAATAAGAAAAAATGTAACATATTTTTTTTTGTTGTTTTTTTTTGTCATTGAACAAAAGCCCTTCTTTTCGGAGGCGCATGGGATTTCCGCTTACTGGAACATCAAATACCAAAAATTCCAACGGGATAAGGAAGAGTACATGTATGGCTATAGCATAAACTGGGATTATTAAATTCGCATTAAAATTAACAAAATGGAGGACGTTTGAAAATTTTTTTTTAAATCGCGTTCTGTTCAGCCACAAAGCAAGATGAAAAGTAAACTTCTTTAGAAACAGACAAACGGACAGACGGACATGGCTATATCAACTTAGGAGGCGATCCTGATCAAGAATATATATACTTTATAGGGTCGGATATGTCTCCTTCACTGCGTTGCACACTTTTGACCAAAATTATAATACCCTCGTATTATCAAAAATAAGGTAAACAATTTGTGTAGAGGTCTACATCGAGTTTCAGCGCAGTAAGCGCAACCGGGAAATTCCGTCGGATAAATAATATGGTTAAAATTTATGGGAGCTTTCGCTTAAACTCGGACCAAAAATTAAGTTTGACTCGGATATGGTATATGAATAAGACGGATTAGGACGGGATGAAACAGAATATTTTGTCTGTAAGAACTGGGCTAATAGATTGGCAATTGCCTGATCATTACTTGCCGTACAATTTTCAAATGATAGCGATGCTGGGTAACAGGCTGATTTACGCTTAGTGTTCACAAAATTATAAAATGGTTTCGGATATTGTGAGCTTTTATAACACCGAGCGTTAAGCACGGTAAAATTTGACCGAGCCCTTAGGTATCGAGAGAAGACAGATGGTAATCCTCTCATTTTTAATTTATCATCAGCATCAGCAGAGAATAGAACTGGAAACTTTTTACAGATTTTTTTATGTCCACTTACTCTTTAAATAATATTTTGTAATGTTAGCTACAAGCTCTCTATATTTAGTTCCTTAATTGATAAATGTTTACATAGTCTTTTTGCGATAAAATTATCATCTTCTGATTACATAAGCAATCAATAATCAATTGATCAAAGGCCCTTTCTTGCTGTTTGGAAGGAGTGCTTTATTTTATTATTTCACGTTGCAAAACAGTAACGTATTTTCGAGAGCTATTTTTGTAAATTTCGCTACTACTCGACCGCTAAATGATCTCCCTTATATAATTGAGTCCTCCAAAGCTCTTATGTATGCTAATTATGTGGAGTATATATGTATGTATATATGTGTGTATATGCCCCACTTAGATCATATAAGCACCTCAAGACTTAAATTACCTTCTATGCTGGTTAAAATACATTTACCATGTGTTCCCGCAAACTCTATTGATCATACTGCACTTAAACGCATAGATTCAATTCTACGTCAGTTCCATTTCCAATAAAGTTAAGAGTCTACTAGTTTTCACCAAACGTTGGTCTAAGGAATTTACGATCCATACACTACAAAGTTTCTTTATGTTTCTCTAGTTCGTCCTTAGTTAGAGTATTGCTCTAATGTATTGTCTATGGTACGATATAAATTTGTTCAGGAAAGGTTTTCTCCGTTGGCATTAAGAGACTTAAACTTTGTGAGCAGGCTGTGCATTTTGGATCTGCCTACTCTGCAAGACGGTCGGACCAAAGACCAATGGTCGGACCTATTACGGTGTTATCTTAACTCTTCAGTAGAGCAGCTTCCTGCAGATTTTTTGTCTTTGGCTACTCTGAGCCAATCAATTTAAAAAAATATTTTTCACTTTTAATGACGCAGTGTTAAATTATGTAAATATTAATAAAGTTCTGTGAATAATTGGTACAGCCTTTTAGACAGCTCCTACGGGATTATAAAAATATTTAAAAGATAAGAAAGGAGTGTCTTAAATTTAAATCAAAAAAAAGGGAGTATAAATCAACGACCCAAAACCAGCAAGAAAAAAATTAAATCAACCCGAAAACACAAATATAAAAAAGAGTTGGACAATATTTTTTGCCTAAGCCATTTATCAAATTTTAGATAACCATATAAATAAATTTTTAAAGCCCTTTCAGTGTGATTAGCAGAACGCACCCATTGGACATCGTAACTGGTTTCAGAAACATTCTAAAAAAATTTTTTTCTGTTAGTGTACCTTAAAGTTAGTTAATTAAACAAATATAAAACCTTTTTTTAGGTTCTTACAAAAAAAGTTGCTTTATTTTGTATATTTTTTTAAATTAGTAACCATTTAAAAATGTAAAAATATTTATTCAAGCATTTAAAGTGGTTTCGAGAAAAACACGGTTGAACTAAGACACGTCAGAATAAACGACCTAAACGGCTTAGTTTCCAAACATATATATCCGATCGATCCGATCAATACTAATCAGTATTTTTTTCCATTTTCCCTTTTCCCAGTTTTCCCATATTAAAGCAAAAAAGAAGAACGAAAACTCTTCAAAATAAGGAGAATAGGCTTCAAAAACTGCATTACTTACCGAGGAATTGTATCCAGGTATTTTATTGGCACATGGAACTTATATACTAGGTGGGGTGAAAAGTAACCTCCTTGACCGCCAGAATGCGCTACTACTGCAAAGAAGGTTATGGTTCCTTATGGTGCGTTCATATTTAGGCAAGCATACCAAATTTCAGTGCGATACTGCCCTTAGTTTTGTTTTGGCAGCTGATTGTTGTTGACGTGTTTGGCATCATGTTGAATATGGACAAAAACGATTTTCGTTCTCTCATAAAACATTATTTTTTGAGAGGCAAAACGGCGAAGGAAACAAGAAAAATTGGACAAATAATATAGGGCAAGCATTTGCCAGATTCGTCAGATTACACCGTGAAATATTGGTTTCGAGAGTTTCGTGGTGGCCGTAACTCCACTACCGATGAAGTCCGCAGCGGCAGGCCTTCCGATGCGGTTACAGAGGACAATGTAAAAATACATGAAATGGTATTAGCTGATCGCAAAGTGAAAGTGCGCGAGCTAGTATATGCCACAAAGATCAGTACTGAGCGCACACGCCATATTTTGAGCGAGATTCTGCATATGAAAAAGTTATCCTGCCGCTGGGTGCCGCGCATGGTCACTCCGGACCAAAAACTCGAACGCGAGAGCAGTTCGAAAGAGTGTTTGGACTTACTGATGCGGAATCCGGCGGACTTTTGGCGTCGATTGGTAACTGTTGATGAAACCTGGATCCACTATTACACACCAGAGAACAGAATGAGTGCCCGGCTTTTGGACCAAAGCCGGCACGAGTGCTCCGAAGCGGCCGAGGGAGGCTCGATGGGTCGGAAAGGTTATGTCGTCAGTTTTTTGGGATTGTCATAGCATACTCTTCGTGGACTACCTTGAAAAAGGAAAAACCATTAACAGCGAGTATAACTGTGCATTGTTGGAGCGATTGAAGGCCGAAATCGCTGCAAAACGGTTATTGCAAGACAATGCACTGTCGCACAAGAGCGTAGCAACCACGGCTAAAATAAGTGACTTAGGGCTCCAATTGCTTCGGCATCCACCTTATTCACCCGATTGACTCCCTCGGACTATTATCTCTTCCCGAAGAAGTCATCCCGAGGAAGTCATCGACGCCGCGGAGGAGTATTTTGCAAACCTTCCGAAAAATTACTTTTCGTATGGGATAAAGAGCTAAAAGGGGACTACATTGAATGAAATAAAAAAACATTTGAGAAAAAAAATTGTTTCATTCCCAAGGAGGTTACTTTTCACTCCTTCTAGTAATGGAATACCAGTCCAACATGTTGTGGTAGTAGAGTAAGAATTTTTCTATACAAGGCAAATGACGAGCGGAATGTGGGCATAAGTGAGATCTTCTCAAAGGCGGACAACGTGTTCTTGGAAGAAGACGGCAATGTAAGCGAGGAGACGCCAAATCGGTCGCTGCTCTGCATACAGCCAATAAAATTCTAAGCTAAATTGCATTATCATTCATCTATTTGCTCCGCCAAAGCTTACAACTCCTGATTTCGCACAACTCAGCCCCAGCTACATGTAACTGTCGAGTTACCGCCCACAATACTCTTCCATGGTGACAGCTTCTACTGGGAGATATTTGCATTCCTATAAGTGATAAAAACCAGAGTACATCTGGTTTAAACCAATTGCAGGGGGCTTTCTTTCGTTTTGTACGCTTGGAGCTTTTGGCATAATCAAGAACTACATATAAAAAAAGAAAGAAAGGAGATTAGAAAATGTTTATACGGAGTGTACAAAATATTTTATTTTTGTTTAAAAGATAAAAAAATTGATTTTTTATTTTTGTAATAGCTGAAAAGGTTTATATAAACTTCGGCTTGTTTTCTTGCATGTCTGAACAATAAAAATGCTTACTCCAAGTCATTTTTTTACATTTTCTAAAAGCAAAATCTAAAAATTAGAAGTATTTTCACAACAAAAGTGTCAAGCTCAAAACTACTAACTGGCCGGGCTGCTAAAGGATAAAACGTCTGGACAAAAATCTAAAACATTATGTAAATCTTAGTGATATCTTTTTAAACAAATGGTAACATTGAATAATTAAAACAACATACGATAGATAATTGTCCCTTATTATGAACTGGCAGCACGTCAGTCAAAGCTGTTATTGAGGGAATAAGACGGACGTGCTTAAATTTTCATAATTTTAATATTGCCCAATAAAACCAGAGTAAGATGTGCAAAAAAAGCAATGTCATCTGTGTGTCATTAGGATTTGTATATAGATTTGCATTTAACCATACCCATACTGCCTAGAATTCGCTTCAAAAACGGGGTCCCTTCATAGTCTTTGTGTTTGAGTGGCACGCAAAGAAAAGCAGTCACACGCTTATCCCATAGGCTAAGGCGCAACTTCTAGTTTGGAATAGATAACACCACTTATGCTTTCATTCTATAAACTTTACACCGCCCAAATCTAATTGTTATAAACCGCAATCACTTTTCGCCTTTGGTGATGGCAATAAAAGCGATTAAATTCGATTAAATTATGCGGATCCATTCCGTTTTAGCTAGTCCCGATAAGCGCATGGAGAATGTTCTTATGGTGGACTGAATGTTTAAGACAGAAATACGCCTTATTAACACAAATGATCAAAGCCAGTATGAGTAAAATTTTTTTTACTCCAACTAAAATCAAAATTGTATTACCAAAGAACACATTTCTACTTGTCAAAAAATATTGATTTTAAAAAATAAAATTCTATCCATTTTTCAAAAATACACTTTTGAACAAGAAAGGAAGCAAACTTCGGCAAACAGAAATTTAATAAAATCTCTATAAATATATTTTTCCTCGTGTATATGTTGATGCTATCTGTGTCGAATTTTCAATACATTTTTTCATCGTTCCTATAGGAGCTATAAGATATAGTCGTTCGATTTTGTTAAAACTTAAACCTTAATTCTGAATTTGTTAAAAACCACTATATCTTTATAGGATCCTTTTCCGGTTGCAAACTTTTTGCTCAAATTATAATAACCTGGGAGTGAACAAAATAAAGGATGTATAGGACTAAGGCCAATATTTATTATAAGAAGTGCACTATTGTGATGCTTTTTCGTGTTAAAATGGAATATGTTAGTCCGCTTGCCTATAATTTTCCCACTTCGTGCAGATAGGCTCCAAGAAGTTTAGTCTAAAAGAAAAAAAGTTATGTTATAAAATTTGGCAAAGATGGGCTTTATTGCTAACTTACGCCTTCGATGTAGTTGTATATATCGATCTTTTCATTTTGAGAGTGGGCCCCGTCGTCACATGCTCCCACTGGCACAAGGATGACGTTTTTGCCAGTGGCTTCTTGCAATGTTAACGTTACTGGAATAGAACCACCCTCGCGAGTCATGTCCGGTTCTACATTGAAAACATGCTTAATGGCCCGTTTCGCAGCCTCATAGTGCGGATGGCTTGGATCCTCAGTCCAGGGCTTGCCAGCAGAGAGCATAACAACCTTTTATAAAACAATGTAATCTAGGGAAAGCAAAGCTTAACATTACAAACAACAAACCTTCATTTTATTGGGCGAGCCGCGTTCGGCCCACTTATCATTAAGGTAGTTAACAACACACTCCTCAATGTGCTTTGGGTCCTGGTCGGGCACAAGGCGAATGGAGAACTTTCCAATAACCTTCTTTGGAATAACGGTCTTTGCGCCTGGCTCATAAAATGCACCTTCGATTCCATGAATCGATAGGCTGGGATAACGCCACCTGGCTTGAAGCAGCCTGATTTTGTCGCCATTATGCGGCAACTGGTCAACACCAATGTCTTTCCTAAATAGATTACAGCGGTTCAGTAATATACGGCGTTAATGGAAAGATAAGATTAACTAACTTGTACTCAGATACTTCGAAGTCAATGTTCTCATAAATTGATTGCTCGTTCTTTAGCTGGGGAGCCACCTGTGCGAATACGAAAGGAATAGAAGCCTTAGCGACAAGTTTTTGGGTTATTTAACAAGCTACATACGTCGCGATCCACTCCAGGAATCAAAATCTTCGTATCCTTGTCGACGAGAACGCTGAGCAAGTGACACAGATCTGGCATTGCTTCGTGAACGGTGCCCCCAAACACTCCGCTATGCAAATCTTTGTTCGAGCATTCCACCTCCACTTGAAAGTATGCTAGTCCTCGGAGCCCATATGTCAGGCAGGGACGCTTCTTTCCCAGCCAGTAGTTATCGGAGATACAAACATAATCAACATCAGCTAGGAAATCGTTTTTGCGCTGTATCAATAAGTCGTCGAGTCCTTCGCTTCCGCTCTCCTCCATCCCCTCGAAAACGAACTTCACGTTTACTGGCAGTGGAATGTTAAGCTTCTGGTAAGCCTCGATAGCATGGATCCAGCACAGGACTGGTCCCTTGTCGTCTGACGCACCACGTCCAAACAACTTGCCATCCACCTCGGTAAGGTCGAATGGATTGGTATTCCATCCATCTTCCTTCAAGGCAGGCTGTACATCCAGATGTCCGTACACCAGCACGGTTTTCTTAGTAGTGTCCTTTCCCAGAGTTCCAAGCAGGACCTTTGGCAGGGGGATTATCTCACCGTTCGGCAAGGTCTGCTTGCCCACATCCGCTAGCTCGATCTCGGTGCCCAAGGTCCTCAGCCGATCAGCAGTCCAGTCCACCATGCGATCAATCTCGCCGCGCTTATCGGGCCAAGCAGAAACGGACTGAATCCCCACAACAGTTTTCAGGGCATATATGTAATCGCTTTTTTTGCCATCAACGAAGCTGAAAAGAGATTGCGGTTTATAACAATTAGATATGGGTCGTGTAAAGCTGATAGAATGAAAGCACAAGTGCTGTTATCTATCCCAACTAGAACAATTAGCGGCTCAGCTTATGGGATAATCGGGTGACTACTTTTCTTTGCATGTCACTCAAACTCAAAGACTATGAAAGGAATCCATTTTTGAAGCGAATTCCAGACAGTCAGGTCTATGATTAAATGCAAATCACTTATTCGCACACACGTCTTACGCCTGATTTGTGAGCAATATAAAAATTATGGAATTCTTCGCGACACGGACGTGCTGTTTTTTTTTCGCCGTTCCTAATCAGGGAGTCGTTGCTGAGTTAATAGCGATGATGCTGTTCAGATCTATCTATATATGTACATTTAAGCGCAAGTATATATAGTGACGCACACATTGAAGTCATTTATCTGTCCATCTCAACTCATTATCATCATTCTACTTACGCAAAGAATTCCTGGAGTTTATTGTCGTCCATCGTACTTGTTATTATCTTTCGGACTGCAAGAAGAACTGCAACGGTCTGCGGGTGGTACCAATTTAAATCCAAACCAAAGTCGGCGCGCGCTTATATAGCAAATACAACAAAAAGTAATGAATACAGAATGGGCCGTAGTAAGACCCTTGTAAAAAGTATAAAAAATCCATCACAGAACACCTAAATATTCTGAAACTGTTGAATTTATACAAGTCAAGTTAACAACGATGTGTTAATGTCGAAAAAGAGACGGTGGCGAAAGAACAACTAAAGAAAAAGATAATGCTTAAACATACACAACGTTCAGGTTCTACACTGAAACTACAATAATTTATCATTTTACAGGACCAAATGCCAGCTAAATAATTTGGAAAAATATTAAAAAAATATAAATGAATCTGGCAAGCAGCATAAAAATTGTTTTATTCTATTCTATTTTTCATTCAATTATTCTACCTATGTTAAGTACACACCTTGACCTACGAATTCTTGTATACTTGATAACACATTTTTCTGGAATCTATTATTCTTAAGTAAGAAAAATTCAAACTTTAATTTAAGATTTTGGAAATCGAATCCAGTTTTTTTAAAGATATTTTTTTATTTAACAACAATCTTTTTTATTTAAGCCTAGTACTCAGATCGACGAAAACTGTTCGTTAGTCGTGAGAGAGAGCGAGAGGCAATCAATTGACAATCTTTTTTTACCTCGGTACTCAGATGGACGAAAAAATACCAGAATATTGTATAGCGTTGCCAGTCTGCTGAATTGAATTTTGGGTGAACCCTTGCGAAAGGAATACCAAATTAAATCTTTTGGCGAGTGCTTCTCACTAAACGATCTGTGGAGTATCGCCCAGAATTGTACGATTTGTCAAATTAAAAAAAATTTAATGCAACCATTATAAAAAGAGTGTGGGAGGAAATAGCCTGGGAAATGGATAAAGATAGTAAGTTATAATTGTACATTATTAAATATTTGTTAACGTGGACATATACAATATTTATGTTTAGATAATAGTTACAAGATGGCGTGGAAGTAGCTGCGTGACAGCTATAAATACCACCTAAAATGCAATCTACCGAAGAGTGGAAGTGCTGGAGGAGTTTCACTGGAGAAGCCAACGGGTGTTAATCTTTTCGGGTGCCTCTTGTCAGAGCAAAGTGTTTCTTAAGTCAAAAATTTACGAAAAAACACATAAAAACTTAGAAAACTTATTAGAACTAAATGCAGCTCTGAACTTTATATTGGCAAATAATTATCAGTAATTAAAAAAACTAACTAAGAAACACTTTTCTCTGACAAGAGGTACCCAAGATGGTATTAATGTTATTTTGTGCTCACATGTAAACTACTGCAATCGACTTTTGCAGTTTTTTTTTTTTTCCTCATTTTTTTAAAATGTTCAGTGAGAAGCGCACGCCAAAAGATTAAATTTTTTAATTTTTGCGCTAGGGTTCACCAAAAGTTCATTTCAGGTGGTTGGCAACGCTATGCAATTTTCTGGTATTTTTTCGTCGATCTGAGGACCGAGGTGAAAAAAAAGGTTGACGAAAAGTGAACGCCAACTGTTTGCCTCTCGCTCTCTCTCATGACTGGCGTTCAGTTTTCGTCGATCTGAGTACTAGGCTTATATATGTTTCTTCTGTAAATTTCAAAAAAGTCTCAATATATATATACCTATAAAAAGGTAATATAACCAACTTTAATACAACATAAACAAAATTGCTTTTCCATAGTCTTGTACATTTTATTTGCTTTTGAAGTTTAAAAAACAAAAAACCGAATATTATTATTATTAATAGGCTACGCGGCAGTGTTGCCAACATGTAGAAAAAGTATTTCCTACAGCTGTGAGAGTACCAGTACATTTACTTTCTGGACGTGCTTCGTATTAAACAACAGTTTCGTGATTTCAGAAGGCACAATATTACCTTCCTAATGGATTTCCTGCTGATTTTAACATAGAAGGCCTGCATGAGGTAACACCTGCAGGATTGGTTGTATATATACATAACTACACCAATTGGGATCTATTGGGCTTACGAATGGCTGGAGAAATGCCCATTAAGCCTTGGGACGGTCTGCGATACGCTTTCGAAGTTAAACATTTTAATTCATTGTTATACCCTTACAGAGTATTATAATTTCATTAAAAGTTTGTAACGCCGTGAAGGGCACATTTCCGACCCTAGCCAAGTCAGTTTGTCCTCCATCCGTTTGTCCGTTTCTATGCAAACTATACTATTTTCTTGACACTTGTAAAAAAATCTTCTTTCCGTTACATACATAAGTCAAAACGGAGCGGATTGTCCTGCCATATTGACCTCCCATAAGAACAATCGGAAAAAAATATTTTAGCTTCGTTGTTTCCTAACATATAGGGGTGGTCAAAAGTATTTGCACAAATTACACGTACTTACTCATAAG
Organism: Drosophila carrolli; assembly: GCA_018152295.1. Lineage (NCBI taxonomy): Eukaryota > Metazoa > Arthropoda > Insecta > Diptera > Drosophilidae > Drosophila > Drosophila carrolli. The sequence goes on along the minus strand of JAECXJ010000170.1, from coordinate 905,683 downwards.
AAATGAGCAAATACTTTTGACCACCCCTGTATATCATTATGGTCTGAGATATAGTAACTTCAAAAATACATATAGCTACCAAAGGAACAATCCGGAAAACGGAAAAAGAAATTTTAACTTCATTGTGTTTTAAAATCTACTCCAAGATATATTAATTTCTAACGATTTTAAGCATCGAAATTTAAATGTAGAATATTTATTTTTTGTAACAACTGCATGGGTATATAATGTTTGGCTTGTCGAAGTTGGCTTCCTTTCTTGTTATAGCCTAGTATCCAGATCGACGAAAACCGTACGCCAGTCATGAGAGAGAGCGAGAGGCAAACAGCTGGCGTTCACTTTTCGTCGGGCCTTTCTTTCACGTCGGTCCCCTGATCGACGAAAAAAATACCAGAAAATTCCATAGCGTTGCCAGTCTGCGGAAATGAACTTTGGGTGAACCCTAGCGAAAAGATTAAAAAATGTAATCTTTTGGCGTGCTCTTCTCACTGAACATTATAAGAAATGGAGGGAAAAACTCAAAAAACTCACAAAAGTCGATTGCAGGTGTATACATGTGAGGACAAAATAACATTAATACTATCTGGGGTGCCTCTTGTCAGTGCAAAATGTTTTTTAGGTGTACGAAAAACACAATAAAAGTGCAGCATGAACTTTAAATTAGCAAATAATTATCAGTAAATTAAAAAAAACAACTGTTAAATGTAAATTGTATTGTTTTTTAATATCTTTGTACAGCGGCAGACTTGTCTTGCCAAGGTATTTGATAATATATTTTGAAGGCTCTTTCCCGCAAATACGATATTTGAATTTTAACTGCTTGTCAACAAACCCAGCTGATTGACAGTAAGACCGTAGCACGCTTAAATCTGATGAACTCTCGAAACTTTGGTCACACTGGAAAGATTAAAGTTTTTACGCTAGTGTAATCGTTTGTCGATCTGGATACTAGGCTTATCTCTTGAAATGCCCAAGTTATGTGGCTATATACCTGTTGCAAGATTCCCTTTCGATATTTCTTCACAAAAGCATTGTTCCTTTAAGCCTAGTACTCAGATCGACGAAAACTGAACGCCAGTCATGAGAGAGAGCGAGAGGCAAACAGTTGGCGTTCACTTTTTTTTTCACCTCGGTCCTCAGATCGACGAAAAAATACCAGAAAATTGCATAGCGTTACCAACCACCTGAAATGAACTTTTGGTGAACCCTAGCGCAAAAATTAAAAAATTTAATCTTTTGGCGTGCGTTTCTCACTGAACATTTTAAAAAAATGAGGAAAAAAATAAAAAAAACAAGAGAGAACGCTATAGTCGGGTGCCCCGACTATCAGATACCCGTTACTCAGGTAAAGGGAGTGCGAGGGAGATGGAGATAGAAACTTTGATCACGCATAACTTTTTAATGAACGGTCCGATTTGAAAATTTTCTTCTACATTTCGATAGGTATTGATAAACACAATAAAACTGCATTTTTACTTTTCCGAAATATTTAAATTTTTAAAATCGTATATTAGCGATTGTGGGCGTTAAAGGGGGCGTGGCACCTTTTTGAAACAAACTTGCGCTGCGTAGGAACTCCTAGAATCTGCATGCAAAATGCCAATCTTCTAGCTTTTATAGTTTCCGAGATCTCAGCGTTCATACGGACGGACAGACAGACGGACAGACGGACATGGCTATATCGACTCGGCTAGTGACCCTGATCAAGAATATATATACTTTATAGGGTCGGAAACGCTTCCTTCTAGCTGTTACATACTTTTGCACGAATACAATACACCCTTTTACTCTACGAGTAACGGGTATAAAAACTGCAAAAGTCGATTGCAGTAGTTTACATGTGAGCACAAAATAACATTAATACCATCTGGGGTACCTCTTGTCAGAGAAAAGTGTTTCTTAGGTCAAAAATGTATGAAAAAACACAATAAAAGTGCAGCTATGAACTTTAAATTAGCAAATAATTATCAGTAAATTAAAAAAAAAACAACTGTTAAATTTAAATTCTGCTGTTTTGTAATTTGAACAGCGGCAGACTTGTCTTGTCAAGGTAGTTGATAATATCTTTTAAAGGCTCTTTCCCGCAAATACGATATTTGAATTTTAACTGCTTGTCAACAAACAGAGCTGATTGACAGTACGACCGTAGCACGCTTAATTCTGATGAACTCTCGGAATTTTGGTCACACTGGAAAGATTAAAGTTTTTACGCTAGCGTACTCGTTTGTCGATCTGAGTACCAGGCTTTAACCTCTAGCAGTCTCAGAATTGCAAGAATTGCGTATTAAAATATAAACTAATAACTCAGAAATAATCTTATAGAAGAACAACAAAGAATACATAAGTAATTTTACCTTGCAAATATTTATTTATAAATATTTATCCTTTTTGCTTAGATATAGTGCACCTAAGTTGCACACCAGTAATGCGCATAGGTAACGCATAGGTAATGTCAACAAAAAATGGGAATATTATTTGTTTTGTCTAAAACGGTTTCCTTCCCTTTTTGTGATTCGGCAAGATATTGAAAATTTAAAATAATATTAATATATATAGTATAAGAGTTTGTCAAAAATGATTATTATTAAATCAAAATGTTTGTAATTTTTAAAATTTTCTTAATATTAGTCTTGAAGGCAAATCATTTTTGTTGATTTTTATAGCGGGTGGTTTTGGTTAGACAGAGTGCAAAAATGTGCACTAAGTGAAGACTTAAGTTTCTGAAAGATTTTCACAAGCACATTCGAGTTATTATTTTAATTTTATTATTTAACTTTAGCTGAGTTATCTCGGATTCTATTGTTATTTATATATATTTTTTATGGCTTTTTCGAATGTTAAATACTTAAATGTTAATTGGTTTTAACCATTAGGAACCAATTTGTGTTCCGGTTTGTAGCATTAACTGATCACACACTGATCGAAACTTTAAACAATGTAATGTTTTCAATTTTGTTATTCTGGAGTTGTGTTAAATAAATCAAAAAGAAAATGTAAATCGAATTAACTGAGTTCTCATATTTTATCCATGTATATATTTTATTGAAAAACGGGAAAGGAAGCCCTTGCAGTTATTACAAATAGCTCCCAAAAATTTTTAAAATGGTATCTTTCTGTTTTTTTTATTTATCAAAATATTCCTTTGAGATCTATTAATTAAGTTAATCCATAGCTTTAAAACTGAGGGACTAGCTTGCGTAGAAACGGACGGACATGGCTAGATCAACTCTACTTGTGATGCTGATCAAGAATATATATACTTTATAGGGTCGGAAATGTTTATATTATTTAGGGTTAATACCTTTTGGAAGCTCAGACTATTGAACTGGAGTTTCCTCACCTCTGACCACACTATGCATACTTGCCAATTTCAACATCAACGAAAGTTATAAAGGGCACAAATGCAACATGAAAGTGGCGAGAAGTAAAGAAGACCACATAATTTTGTGTTCTGCGCTTTAAAGAACACTATTTTACCAAATTAAATGGCAATTTACTCCAGAGATAAATGTTTTATATTCCGGTGCAGTTGAACTCCCTGACTTAAAAATTACACTAAACATTTTTGAATAATTTTTAAAAAGTCTAAATTAAGTTCTCTTTGCCATTTTTAATTTTTTCAAAATTTTTTTCTTGAGTTCTGGTAAAAAGATTTTTGTTACTAAGAGTAGTAGAAATATAATCTTCTTAAACCTTTCCACACACTTTATAGAAATAAGTTCGTTGATACCTTAAAAACTATGCGTATAAAAACAACATTAATGTTATGGCTTATACTCAACAAGTTTTAAAACTTAACATTCTCTAATTAAATCGATTATTTTATGAACTTTACTTGTCTATAGATATGTGTCCACCGCGGATTTATACAGTACGTAACGGTCTCTGCAGGAGCTCTGTTGGCAGAAAGAGCCATGGTGAACACGTAGCGTTTTTATGTTCTTTGTTAATGACAGATAACAGAGAACATGTTTCGCTCCATCCCAATACGTGGATCTTCATTCTGTTGCTCTAATTTTGATATAGATTTTTTTTTGTACTAACATTTATTTATTTAAGCGTTGATCAACCAACTTAAGGGCTATAAAACGCTTGGAAATAACAAAGAAAAAAAACAAAGAAAACATAACAAAAATGAGAAAGCAATTTTGTAACAGAGACTGTACTACACTATTATCTCAAGACGCCGGTTTCATGACGTCCTCGTGCCCAAAGATCGCCAGGGTGCCGACGCTTCAGTCTTCTTCTAATAGTTGGATTTGGCAAGGATGCTGCTAGTTGGTTGGAGTGGGCTAGTAGACGGTCATTGTAGCGGCTAGAATGCATGTTGATCTGCGCTCTTACCGTGGGGATGTGAAGATCGTTAGGACCTCGTTTCTTACATACCACGGTGCATTCGCATTCGTATGTAGCGCGTGGTTTTCCACTCTTTGGACCCTTATGACATTTGAGTCGAATGCAGTACCCCATAGGACCCCATCATTGAAGGAACTACAATCGAAATGTACTTTTTTTTTATAGTTTGTTGAACACGCCACACAAGGATGGACCTTGTTTTCGTGTATTGACGAATTATTTCTAAAGATCCCAAAAAAAGCGGGTAACGGGTGCTTCATTCTTGAGCAAATCAGGTGTGGTCATAGCCGGTCAAAAGTTAATCAAGATGTATTATTACAGAAGACGACCGTGTCTGTCACGGCCGAGAATCCATAAGTCTGCCGGGTGTCGTCTGCGGAGACGGCGTCGACCCAGTGGTGTTGCAAGATGTCTTGCCAGACAGTTTGCATGTGTGAGCAAACGTTCCCGGTATCGACTTGAGGATTTACAAATCGTCTCCGTTACCGTCGGCACTCCCGTGTCCTGGAACATAACTAGGTTTTCTACATAATGGTGCCACTTCACCCCTAGCATCCTCCTGAGAGCCTTTTTAATGCATGTTTGCACCCTTTTTAGTGACGAATCACAGGCCGGGCCCCAGCAAGTGATTCCCCAGTTTAAAGTTGGAAGGACAATGGCCTTAAAAAGCCTCACCTTGGCTTCAAGGGATAGGCCGCTGCCTGAACGAAGGAGCCAGTCCATTTTGTCAAGTTTTGTTCTTGCTGATCCACAAACTCGATCAATTTGTCCCTTCCAACAAAGGCGACGGTCTAAGGTAACTCCGAGGTACGTCACCTTATCTTAGAGCTTGAGCCTATTCCCATCAATGTAAAGGCTACGCGAATGGCTAGGGCGGAGAGCAAAAGTGGCATGTTGAGTTTTGTCAATATTAAGCGCAATGTTCCATCGAGAGGCCCACCACTCAAATTCGTATAAGAATGTCTGGACCCGTCGGGACGCAGACGTAGTGGTGCTACCAGCTGCAAGAAATGCAGTGTCATCTACAGGACCGGACCAAGGACGCATCCCTGCGGGAGACCAGCACGAATTGGGCGAAGTCCAGAACGGTGTCCACGAATGTCTACAGCAAACTCCCTATTATCTAAGAACGATAAAATGAGATTCCAGAGCCTTTCAGGCAAAAGCGGCATTAGCTTGTAGAACAGTCCTTCGTCCAAACCCTGTCAAAGGCCTGTCGAACGTCGAGAAAAACGGCTGAGCAGTATTTGTGGTCTTCGAAAGCCCTCAGAACATGGTTAATTACTCTGTGCACTTGCTCGATAGCACTATGGCGACTACGGAAACCAAACGGTTAATAGCTACCAAGCATGATCCGCTCAAAAATCTTGGAGAAAGTGGACAGCAAAATAAGCGGCCTATAAGATTCCGGGCACCATGGGTCTTTTCCTTTTTTTGCCACCATTGTGTTCAGACGAACACTAATAAAAATAAAATATAATACTTTATGAGCTCTGTGCACGTCATGTGACAATTGTAAGTCGACCCAGAGCCATAAACTATGATCGGTGTTAACATTTTTATACCCTTGCAGAGGGTATTATAATTTTGGTCAAAAGTGTGCAACGCAGTGAAGGAGACATCTCCGACCCTATAAAGTATATATATTCTTGATCAGGATCACCTCCTGAGTTGATATAGCCATGTCCGTCTGTCCGTCTGTCTGTTTCTACGCAAACTAGTCTCTCAGTTTTAAAGCTATCGAATTGAAACTTTGCACACACCCTTCTTTCCTTTGCACGCAGTATATATGTCGGAACGGCCGGGATCGGCCGACTATATCCTATAGCTGCCATATAACTGATTGATCGGAAATGCCATAACTTTGGTGTTTGTAATGTTAGAAAGTTGGAATTTTCTATGGGTTTTATATTTGGCCAATCAATCCAACCTACCAAATTTCATAAGGATCGGCCGACTATATCCTATAGCTGCCATATAACTGAACGATTGGAAATGCCATAACTTTGGTGTTTTTAAAGTTAGGAAGTTGGGATTTTTTATGAGTATTAAGAATGCATCATAAGAATAATTTTGGAGAATATAATTTACAGAGTATTCTGCAAGGGTATATCAACTTCGGCTCCGCCCGAAGTTAGCTTTCCTTTCTTGTTTAATCTGTAAGTGCAGGCCACTTGAGCCTAAGACAAGATAATCACTTGAGATGTTTCTCACACAGCCCTAAGGGTTCCTGTGCGGGGGGCAAATGATAACTCTCCCGCTCAGGCAGACGCGGTCTCTGTGTAGGCCACACCCGTCGGGACGCAGACGTAGTGGTGCTACCAGCTGCAAGAAATGCAGTGTCATCTACAGGACCGGACCAAGGACGCTTCCCTGCGGGACACCAGCACGAATTGGGCGAAGTCCTGAACGGTGTCCACGAATATCTACAGCAAACTCCATCTTATCTAAGAACGATACAATGAGATTCCAGAGTCTTTCAGGCAAAAGTGGCATTAGCTTGTAGAACAGTCCTTCGTGCCAAACCCTGTCAAAGGCCTGTCGAACGTCGAGAAAAACGGCTGAGCAGTATTTGTGGTCTTCGATAGCCCCCAGAACATGGTTGCATGTGCACTTGCTCGATAGCACTTTAGCGACTACGGAAACCAAACTGGTGGTTCGGAAGAGCGTCTTCAAGGCGTTAATAGCTAGAAGTCTACTAAGCATGATCCGCTCAAAAATCTTGGAGAAAGTGGACAGCAAACTAAACGGCCTATAAGATTCCGGGCAACATGGGTCTTTTCCTTTTTTTGCCACCATTGTGACTAAAGCTCGTTTCCAAGATGATGGAAAATGGTCCAGGAAAGCATTAAAGAGGAGGCAGAGCTGTGCAATGACTAGCTAGGCAGAGCCTTTGCTACTTTGTCATCAGTCGCGTCCATGCCAGGAGCTTTAGTAGTAACCAGTCGCTTTATATGACCACGTAGATTAGGTACGTCTATAGGACGAATAGTAACAGGAGGGCCAAATGAAAGCCCTAACCTAGAGATTGTTGTCTGGACTTCTTCGCTTGTTGCTAATTCAAATGGAGTAAAGCGATTTTCAAGATCATCAGCAAATACTTTAGCAATCTCGGAATCACTGTGGGCCCAAGTCCCATCACCACGTTTAAGGGAAAACCTCTGAAGCGGCTGTCTTTTAAGGTTGCGGGTGCATTTTCAGAGCGAGCGCAAATCCGTGATTCTGGTTAGGATCAATTGCACTGAGCTTGTCTATAAAAAATTCTGACTTGGCCGAACGGAGGACTTACCTTAACTCTGATACAGTAGCCTTCCACCTTGCCATATCGATGGTATGCCTCGTCCTCATCCAGACACGGCGAAGTGCATGAATAACCATTGAATAAGCCCAAGATGGAGGAGGAATAGGTATACTTCTAGGAGGAGGGGCAGCTTGATGGATCTGTTCAACTAAGACCTCAGCAAAGGAATCTACGTCGTCCACAGAAAGAAGAGAAGGTTGCTCCTGAGTCAGAGCAGTAAGTTGCGAACTGAATCTTTTAAGATCCGAGCCCGAGGGAAGAAGCCTGGATTTGGTAAAGTTCGTATAGGCAGCCACGCAAAAATATATCAGGAGCTGAATATGATCAGAGGAAAGTCCCGGGCACTCTGAGATTGTAAGGTGGTTGCACGGGATGCCTTTGTACACAGCAAAATCAATGGCCGTCGGGAGGTGGTCATTGATCCAAGGAAAATGAGTTCGTCCGCCAGTAGCCAAAATCTGCATATTTGAGTCAGCAATAACTGACATCAGGGTGTTTCCCCGAGGGCATGATCGCCTGCACCCCCTGTGGGATGGTGGAAACTGTGGTGCGCATTCCAATCCCCTCCAATGAGAAAGCGGCTACCTACAGAGCCAAACAGACGCAGATATTCCACAGTCGTCCAAGAAAGACGGTGACCAGGTGGACAGTAGGCAGCACCAAATGAAATTCTGCCAAACCCAGTGACCAAACTTATGGCAACTGCTTGCAGGTGAGGCTCCGATATTGTGGCACTTATGTGATAATCTAAACAGGATTTGATGATGACAGCAGCACCACCACGATGTCGATCATCAGGGTGGTTGGCAGAGTGAACAGCATATCCATTAATGTGGAAGAATGAACGGCTAGCAAAATGTGTGTCTAAATCAATAAAATGTCAATGCTGCGTTCCTGGAGGAGGTGCTCAATCTCGAGTGATTTGCCAACTAAGTTGTTGGCGTTCCAAATAACGATATTTATACGGTAATTAGTCATCGCATTGCGTTTACCCTGATAGATTGGCGTGCTTAGAAATCACGCTCTGTAACATTTGTAGTGTGGTCGTCATTACTGAAATCATTTGATCAAAGCGTAACAACAACTTATCAATTGCAGCCGCTTGGGCTATCGCAGCAGCCTCTTGTTGCTTCCTTAATCCATTAAAAAATTCCAGAAGCCTGTCCTGAGTAGGTTGTTCAACCAAGGAGGTATTTTCACTTTGATGTGAATTAGCCGTTGGCGAAGTCTGACTTGAGGATGCAGAAAGACGCGTAGAAAACCAAGCATTTTGAGCCGGGGGTTGGCAGGCATTTTTAAGTACGTTTTTAAGTGGGTCTACGCTCTACAGAACCAGTGGGCTTACGTCTTTCAATAGCCTCTAAATAGGCAGGACATCGACGGGAAGACGCACTATGATTAGAACCACAGTTAATGCACTTGAGTTGTTCCTCATTTATGGCCAAACACCTCTCCTTGTCTTTTGTTTCATGGTCACCAGCACATCTGGCACACTTTGGCAAGAGTGAGCAAACATTTTTAGAATGTCCAAATTCTTGACATTGCAAACACCTTAAAGGACCCTTTCTCTGAAGTTGCGGTTCCACTTTAACCACCTGGTAGTCAATTATCTGGATATCATATACATTTTTGTTGTTTCTAGCTGGTTCCAGCTCAACAAAGAATATATCCCGGTTCGCCTTCCCATTTTCACCAGGGGGGTTGAATACATTCCGAGGGTTATGTCCCAGAGCTTTAAGTTTTGCAGCAATTTCGGCTATTTCAGTGGAAGCGTGAAGTTTCTTAATGACGACTCGAAAGGTTATTTCATTTTTAAACTGAAAAATGCTGACAGGAATTCCATTATCCTTGAAAAGCTTCTGGACTTCACGGTAAACATTGCCGTCATCCACAGTAACCTTACAGGAAGATTTACCAGTTGTCTTGGGGCGAAAACCATTGGTCACAGAAGATAGTAAGGAAATTAGTTGCCTAAAATCAGTGATTCCCCTCAAAAGGAAGGGTGGAGGACGGGGATCACGTTTCTTGGTTTTAGCTTGAGAAGAGGCATTGCGTGGGGACACCGAATGCAAGTTAGCTTCAACAGGCTCAGACAATTCATGTCTAAGTTTAGAGGTGCTGATTGATTAATTATTATGAGTGGAAGTCATTGTATCATCATCATCATCGACAGACAAAATAGCAAAGCTATTGTTCTTTCCTAAGTAGGAAGAGTCTTCTTGACTTGAAGAATGTGATTGTATGGTCATACCAGAGGCTGGAGCTTGAGGACGTTTATGGTCGCCAACAAGGTTTGGCAGCGATGATTTGTTGATATTACTACCTCCGAGTATGTCAAGATTTCGTCTTTTCCTTAGGTTATTTACCTGATTAAAGCGTTCATCATCGGCAGCATTCTTACTAATCCACTTGGGGGTAAAAATGGCCATAGTCGGGACAGATGAGGTGCCTGAATAATTGGAATCATCAAATTCATCAGAAGTATCAGAGAGGCACCTATTGGCATCAAAGGCAGTCGCCTTGGCATTCCTAGAGGCATTCATAACAGCTACTTTAGCAGCTTCATCTGTATTGACTTGTGGTCGCGTAACTTGGTCCTTAGCAAAGACCGAGTGCTTAGCCACATGAGAGTCATGATTGGTTTCACGACAACCTTTCGTCGAGATGGCTTGAAATTGGAAGACATCTTTTTTTGGAACTATACCAGCATCTGACATTGTACTTGCGTAATGAACTAAGAAAATAAAGAAAACGAAAGTTTGCCGCAGCAGCCGGCCTGCCAACCGAAGGCAAGGCCGGCAAATGTTTTGTTAAGAAAGTCAAAAGAAAAATCGTAAAGACACAAAAAGAACAGAATTTTGAATACAATTTTTTTTTTTTTAATACGGGAGCTCTGAAATAAACACGGTTAGCCTGACAAATAAGTCGAGACAATCGAATTGTATTGCAACATCTTGTTGCTGAGGCTGAGTTTACTTGTTGTTTTAAGAATCCAATTTAGTTTTCGAAGCTTAGCACGACATGTTGCTGTTACCTTCGTTATTTGCTGCCTCCACGTAAGTCGTTTGTCCAAAATCAAGCCCAAGTACTGAGCCTGGGAAGGCTAGGCCTTCTAAGAGAGGGACTTATTCCCGTTTATCAAAATGTTCCATCGATTCGTCCATTCGCCATACATAGGTTCGATTGTCGAGGAGGGTGCTTTTAGGAATGCTAGGATTTAAAAGTTCAAAGATGGCAAAGTCTATGGCTGATGGCACGCGTTGGCTGTATGGGTAATGTGTACTTCCGGTTGAAAGTACTTCCATATGAGATGTGAGTATAATATCCGCTAGGGTTCTGCCCCTGTTTGTAGAGTTACGTGATCTCCAGAGACGATGATGGGCACTCCAGTCCCCTGCAATTATTAAATTTGGTCCTAGCTCATTTAGAAGCTCCCCATAGCGATTAGCTGTGAGCTAAGAATTTGGGGGACAATATATAGACGCAATGACTATTTCCCCTTGGTCAGTTTTGACTTTGACCGCAACTGAGCCGTTTGGTATTCCACATATAAGAATTGATGATAATTGCGGAACTTCCGCGATGGCGATCAGCAGGATGGTTTGGCAGATGAACGTCATAACCCCTTAGCTGGTAGTATGATCTAGAGCAGAAGTGAGTTTCGCTGACCAACATCGATATGATCCATCTCGAGTGACTTGATGATCAAGCCGTTCCACACACCGATTTTGAGTCAAATTTGACTCATGTTTGTGCTGGAAAGGCAGAGTGGAGACCAGTGACTGCTTGTGCAAATCTTGGCGCTATTTGGGGTAAAAGGTTGGTTATTAGGAACATCATTAACATTATCTTCTGGAGCATTGTGTCACACCGAGCAACGAGGTCAGACAGTTTTTCTTGTCGTTTCCATTGCTGATCGTTTTGGAATTGCTGGAGATTTCGTCGGGGTCTCTGGGTATTGTTGTTGGTCAAGGGCTGTCGTCTGTATGGTTTGTGGCTGTTTATGTAGCTGGTTAGGCTTGTTCCCATGGGAGGGAATTGGTTTTGGTGCTGGTTCGCAGGTTTCTGCAACTGGGGTCGGCCACCCTGTTGAGTTTGCTGTCGAGAATGACCATTGGTGACATTTGCGTATAACAAGGCTCACACGACATCCGATCGAACAGTAGTTATTTTTGGGGGAGAGTTTTACCCTGGGATGGAAGATTTTTTCGACGTCTTACTGTCTGCTGGTAGACAACACAGCCCTTATAATTTGCTGTGCGATTTTTAACACAATTTACACATTTGAATATCTCGATCGCAAGACTCTCTTTATGGCATGTTTTTGACCACATCTCACACAGTTTTGATCCAGAAAACAATTGTTCTTTGTATGATTAAAATCCTGGCTTTCGATGGCATTGTACGACTTTATCCTTTTTGTAAGGTAATTCTAAACACGCTAGCGACATAGGGTCTTAAATTCGAGAATTTCCTTGCTGATTGAAGATGACAACAAACACTAGGTTGACGAACTTTGTTTTGTCGAAACGACTTTTTGGTCTAATAATGAAACGAACAATATGGTCAAGCAAGGTTAGGCTTTCTTTAATGTGGTCATCCGGAGTGGAGTGATGTACACCTCGAATAGCCACGCGTTAAGATCTGTCCTCTTTAAGCTGCCAGGACTGGAACGGGACCTTTTTTGAAATCAAAGATTTACTGATAACTCTATACGTGTCTAAATCTGCAGCAAGGATCGAAATGGAATTGTTAGAATGGCATTTTACGGAGTATTTAGACGGATAAACGTTTTTATCTTTGAATCGGATAAGCCCGTTCAGTTTCTCGCAGTTATTAATCATAATTGGCTTGTGATTGGGTGGGTGTTTGGTAATGTTGTCTTGGTTATTGTTGGAGATATTATTGTTGCTAGTATTGCTAATACTGTTGTTGCCTAAATTGTTGTATTGACTGTTGCTGCTTTCGACGTTGCTGTTGTTGCTGCAGCTACCATGGCCTAAGCCGTTGCTGGTACTGGCCTGACCAGGGTTGTTCTTCAGGAGGCTGGCTGTTTGATAAGCTCTTGTATATTCTTCGTAAAACGTTTACAAAGAGCAACCCGGTTCTACTGACAGTCGATACCCAAAGAGCACGATCTTGGTCACCCTCTTTACTCACTCTTACTCCTACTCCAACGGCGTCGAGTTATCAATGAAAAGCTCCCCCACCATCAGATTCGACCCTTGGCGCATTAGCGGCAAGACTTCTGCAATCGCAATCAGAGAAAAGCTCGAGCGACCTGGTCAACAAAATTGTTGCGCTGGTCGGGGACACAATTTTTATGTTGTTCCGATCACTAAAGTAAGTATTCACGAAACCAAACTTCAGACCAAATCCAAGAACGTAACCCCCAATGAAATTAATGATGCCCTCCAAGAAAACGGCTTTTCTGGAAAAAACGTTAGTAACATCATTAACAGGAACCACTCTTCAATTTAGAACTGTTGGCAGGCATTTTTAAGTACGTTTTTAAGTGGGTCTACGCTCTACAGAACCAGTGGGCTTACGTCTTTCAATAGCCTCTAAATAGGCAGGACATCGACGGGAAGACGCACTATGATTAGAACCACAGTTAATGCACTTGAGTTGTTCCTCATTTATGGCCAAACACCTCTCCTTGTCTTTTGTTTCATGGTCACCAGCACATCTGGCACACTTTGGCAAGAGTGAGCAAACATTTTTAGAATGTCCAAATTCTTGACATTGGAAACACCTTAAAGGACCCTTTCTCTGAAGTTGCGGTTCCACTTTAACCACCTGGTAGTCAATTATCTGGATATCATATACATTTTTGTTGTTTCTAGCTGGTTCCAGCTCAACAAAGAATATATCCCGGTTCGCCTTCCCATTTTCACCAGGGGGGTTGAATACATTCCGAGGGTTATGTCCCAGAGCTTTAAGTTTTGCAGCAATTTCGGCTATTTCAGTGGAAGCGTGAAGTTTCTTAATGACGACTCGAAAGGTTATTTCATTTTTAAACTGAAAAGTGCTGACAGGAATTCCATTATCCTTGAAAAGCTTCTGGACTTCACGGTAAACATTGCCGTCATCCACAGTAACCTTACAGGAAGATTTACCAGTTGTCTTGGGGCGAAAACCATTGGTCACAGAAGATAGTAAGGAAATTAGTTGCCTAAAATCAGTGATTCCCCTCAAAAGGAAGGGTGGAGGACGGGGATCACGTTTCTTGGTTTTAGCTTGAAAAGAGGCATTGCGTGGGGACAACGAATGCAAGTTAGCTTCAACAGGCTCAGACAATTCATGTCTAAGTTTAGAGGTGCTGATTGATTAATTATTATGAGTGGAAGTCATTGTATCATCATCATCATCGACAGACAAAATAGCAAAGCTATTGTTCTTTCCTAAGTAGGAAGAGTCTTCTTGACTTGAAGAATGTGATTGTATGGTCATACCAGAGGCTGGAGCTTGAGGACGTTTATGGTCGCCAACAAGGTTTGGCAGCGATGATTTGTTGATATTACTACCTCCGAGTATGTCAAGATTTCGTCTTTTCCTTAGGTTATTTACCTGATTAAAGCGTTCATCATCGGCAGCATTCTTACTAATCCACTTGGGGGTAAAAATGGCCATAGTCGGGACAGATGAGGTGCCTGAATAATTGGAATCATCAAATTCATCAGAAGTATCAGAGAGGCACCTATTGGCATCAAAGGCAGTCGCCTTGGCATTCCTAGAGGCATTCATAACAGCTACTTTAGCAGCTTCATCTGTATTGACTTGTGGTCGCGTAACTTGGTCCTTAGCAAAGACCGAGTGCTTAGCCATATGAGAGTCATGATTGGTTTCACGACAACCTTTCGTCGAGATGGCTTGAAATTGGAAGACATCTTTTTTTGGAACTATACCAGCATCTGACATTGTACTTGCGTAATGAACTAAGAAAATAAAGAAAGAGAAAGTTTGCCGCAGCAGCCGGCCTGCCAACCGAAGGCAAGGCCGGCAAATGTTTTGTTAAGAAAGTCAAAAGAAAAATCGTAAAGACACAAAAAGAACAGAATTTTGAATACAATTTTTTTTTTTTAATACGGGAGCTCTGAAATAAACACGGTTAGCCTGACAAATAAGTCGAGACAATCGAATTGTATTGCAACATCTTGTTGCTGAGGCTGAGTTTACTTGTTGTTTTAAGAATCCAATTTAGTTTTCGAAGCTTAGCACGACATGTTGCTGTTACCTTCGTTATTTGCTGCCTCCACGTAAGTCGTTTGTCCAAAATCAAGCCCAAGTACTGAGCCTGGGAAGGCTAGGCCTTCTAAGAGAGGGACTTATTCCCGTTTATCAAAATGTTCCATCGATTCGTCCATTCGCCATACAGGTCTAAAAAGTTTTGTAAAAACTTCCATTGAGTGGGAAAGTGGTGGACACGTAACATTCCTGGGTAACGTCTTGGCAGTTCCGCTGTCGATGACGTCGAAACCTGGAGCCTTACTGCGTTGCAGTTTGCGAATTTGAAGACTGGACGCACATGAGGGATAGGTTCGATTGTCGAGGAGGGTGCTTTTAGGAATGCTAGGGTTTAAAAGTTCAAAGATGGCAAAGTCTATGGCTGATGGCACCCGTTGGCTGTATGGGTAATGTGTACTTCCGGTTGAAAGTACTTCCATATGAGATGTGAGTATAATATCCGCTAGGGTTCTGCCCCTGTTTGTAGAGTTAAGTGATCTCCAGAGACGATGATGGGCACTCCAGTCCCCTGCAATTATTAAATTTGGTCCTAGCTCATTTAGAAGCTCCCCGTAGCGATTAGCTGTGAGCTAAGAATTTGGGGGACAATATATAGACGCAATGACTATTTCCCCTTGGTCAGTTTTGACTTTGACCGCAACTGAGCCGTTTGGTATTCCACATATAAGAATTGATGATAATTGCGGAACTTCCGCGATGGCGATCAGCAGGATGGTTTGGCAGATGAACGTCATAACCCCTTAGCTGGTAGTATGATCTAGAGCAGAAGTGAGTTTCGCTGACCAACATCGATATGATCCATCTCGAGTGACTTGATGATCAAGCCGTTCCACACACCGATTTTGAGTCAAATTTGACTCATGTTTGTGCTGGAAAGGCAGAGTGGAGACCAGTGACTGCTTGTGCAAATCTTGGCGCTATTTGGGGTAAAAGGTTAGTTATTAGGAACATCATTAACATTATCTTCTGGAGCATTGTGTCACACCGAGCAACGAGGTCAGACAGTTTTTCTTGTCGTTTCCATTGCTGATCGTTTTGGAATTGCTGGAGATTTCGTCGGGGTCTCTGGGTATTGTTGTTGGTCAAGGGCTGTCGTCTGTATGGTTTGTGGCTGTTTATGTAGCTGGTTAGGCTTGTTCCCATGGGAGGGAATTGGTTTTGGTGCTGGTTCGCAGGTTTCTGCAACTGGGGTCGGCCACCCTGTTGAGTTTGCTGTCGAGAATGACCATTGGTGACATTTGCGTATAACAAGGCTCACACGACATCCGATCGAACAGTAGTTATTTTTGGGGGAGAGTTTTACCCTGGGATGGAAGATTTTTTCGACGTCTTACTGTCTGCTGGTAGACAACACAGCCCTTATAATTTGCTGTGCGATTTTTAACACAATTTACACATTTGAATATCTCGTTCGCAAGACTCTCTTTATGGCATGTTTTTGACCACATCTCACACAGTTTTGATCCAGAAAACAATTGTTCTTTGTATGATTAAAATCCTGGCTTTCGATGGCATTGTACGACTTTATCCTTTTTGTAAGGTAATTCTAAACACGCTAGCGACATAGGGTCTTAACTTCGAGAATTTCCTTGCTGATTGAAGATGACAACAAACACTAGGTTGACGAACTTTGTTTTGTCGAAACGACTTTTTGGTCTAATAATGAAACGAACAATATGGTCAAGCAAGGTTAGGCTTTCTTTAATGTGGTCATCCGGAGTGGAGTGATGTACACCTCGAATAGCCACGCGTTAAGATCTGTCCTCTTTAAGCTGCCAGGACTGGAACGGGACCTTTTTTGAAATCAAAGATTTACTGATAACTCTATACGTGTCTAAATCTGCAGCAAGGATCGGAATGGAATTGTTAGAATGGCATTTTACGGAGTATTTAGACGGATAAACGTTTTTATCTTTGAATCGGATAAGCCCGTTCAGTTTCTCGCAGTTATTAATCATAATTGGCTTGTGATTGGGTGGGTGTTTGGTAATGTTGTCTTGGTTATTGTTGGAGATATTATTGTTGCTAGTATTGCTAATACTGTTGTTGCCTAAATTGTTGTATTGACTGTTGCTGCTTTCGACGTTGCTGTTGTTGCTGCAGCTACCATGGCCTAAGCCGTTGCTGGTACTGGCCTGACCAGGGTTGTTCTTCAGGAGGCTGGCTGTTTGATAAGCTCTTGTATATTCTTCGTAAAACGTTTACAAAGAGCAACCCGGTTCTACTGACAGTCGATACCCAAAGAGCACGATCTTGGTCACCCTCTTTACTCACTCTTACTCCTACTCCAACGGCGTCGAGTTATCAATGAAAAGCTCCCCCACCATCAGATTCGACCCTTGGCGCATTAGCGGCAAGACTTCTGCAATCGCAATCAGAGAAAAGCTCGAGCGACCTGGTCAACAAAATTGTTGCGCTGGTCGGGGACACAATTTTTATGTTGTTCCGATCAGTAAAGTAAGTATTCACGAAACCAAACTTCAGACCAAATCCAAGAACGTAACCCCCAATGAAGTTAATGATGCCCTCCAAGAAAACGGCTTTTCTGGAAAAAACGTTAGTAACATCATTAACAGGAACCACTCTTCAATTTAGAACTGGAGCTAGACAGCAGAGTCTTGAAGAAAATGATGAAAGCCGCATGCGACGAGTGACAACAATGCGCCATCAAAACACTTACTCAAAAACGACGCCGGAAGTATTTTTCAGATTGGGGTTAAACGTAGGTGGACAATTACATATGCGAGTAGCATTACCAAAAAACGGACTCTCTGAAGAAGTTTGGTCTTCGGTTATGTAGGTTCCTCTCTAGTCATGATTTGATGAATGTGTTTTAAATTCTATATTTTATCCAAGAGTTTTAATTAAGGTCCGAAATTGTTAAAAACGTATTAAACTTTCAGACAATTGAGTTAAGGGCTGGTGATAATGTTCCCACATCTTGCGAGTCACAATGACCAGACAGAGAATGAAGATTCACTTGGCATCTAAAAATCGTATATCCACGGTGCTGGTGCAAGAGAGCGAGAGTACGCCCAGTTGATTTTCCTTAGTGCTTGCTTCAAGACAACGCAATCCCCAGACTCACAGCATTTTCTACATAATCAATCAGTGTATTGTTTTATTATATTTTTTTAAAGATTTTTATAGATTTATTTTAGAATTTCATTCAATTAAAGTACACTAACCTGAAGCTATACATTTTTTCATTAGTACGTGCTTTAAGTTTTGGATAGCAGTAAATAAATAACGGCGAACATTTTTACAATATGACGGCTCCAATTCAAAAATAATAAATAAATAAATAAAATATTAAAGATTTAAATTAAGTAAATAATAACAAGAAAGGAAAGCTAACTTCGTGCGGAGCCGAAGTTGATATACCTTTGCAGAATATTCTGTTAATTATATTCTCCAAAATTATTCATATGATGCATTCTTAATACTCATAAAAAATCCCAACTTCCTAACACCAAAGTTATGGTTATAAGGCGGCAATAGGATATAGTCGGCCGATCCCGGCCGTTCCGACTTATATACTGCGTGCAAAGGAAAGAAGGGTCTGTGCAAAGTTTCAATTCGATATCTATAAAACTGAGAGACTAGTTTTCGTAGAAACAGACAGACGGACAGACGGACATGCTTATATCATATAGTGAAACAATATTATAACCTTGCAGAGTGTATTATAATTTTGGTGAGGAGTTTGTAACGCAGTGAAGGAGACGTTTCCGACCCTATAAAGTATATAGATCTATACCTATAAAGTCGATATAGCCATGTCCGTCTGTCCGCCTGTTTCAATACCGTTTGCGAGCTCAGTTTAAAAGCTAGCGATCTGAAACTTTCACAGTCGTCCTAAAACATGTGTACGCAGATCAAGTTTGAAAATCGACCCGATCGGACGTCTATATCCTATAGCTCCCATAGGAACAATAGAGTGAAATCGGGTAAAATTTAATGATTTTCCGTATATTTCGCGCAGTATATAAGCTATTGACATGAATCTTTTTAAATCGGACGTCTATATCTTTTAGCTCCCATAGGAACAATAGTGTGAAATCGGTCCAAATTTGATGTTTTTCGCAGTGTATAAGCTAATAACATAAATTTTTCCAAGTCTTATTTATTTACGCATACCTTGATCAGGGCAAGGCGCTTGATGATAGGACGTCTATATCTGATAGGTTCCGTAGGAAAAATTGTTAAAGGCGCGAAAAAATCCCTTGTTTTTATTTTTGTATGACATTTTTGCTGTATAAAAGCTATTGACATGAAACTATGCTAATCTAATTTATTTATGTACACCTTCTTCTTTTAGATACTTTTTAAATTATCGCAATTTCGGCAAGGTTTGCAAGGGTATTAAAACTTGGGCTTGCCGAAGTTAGCTTCCGTCCTCGTTTTTTTTGGTTTTTGGAAAAAGAACAACGAATTTTATTAAATTTTACTATCGTTTTATATATTTTTTTACCCGTTACTCGTAGAGTAAAAGGGTATATTGTAGTCGTGCAAAAGTATGTAACAAGTAGAAGGAAGCGTTTCCGACCCTATAAAGTATATATATTCTTGTTCAGGATCACTAGCCGAGTCGATCTAGCCATGTCCGTCTGTCCGTATGAACGCTGAGATCTCGGAAACTTTAAAAGCTAGAAGATTGGCATTTTGCATGTAGATTTTAGGAGTTCCTACGCAGCGCAAGTTTGTTTCAAAATGGAGCCACGCCCCCTCTGACGCCCACAAGACACAAGCTGTGGCCACAGTTTTGATGCTATTATGAAAATTTTAATTGATATGTATTTGTTTTGTCAATACCTATCGATTGGCCTAATAAAAGTTTGCCACGCCCACTCTAACGCCCAAAAACCCATTAAACGCTTAACCCTGGCTAGCGCCTACATTTCCGCCTTTCATGGCCCGTAGCGCCATCTAACGGATGACTTTGGAACAGCTGGCCAAGGTGCTAATTCGAGCGGCGAAAAACATACAAGAAGGCATATTTATATTAAGTTGTTTAGCTGAGTAACGGGTATCTAATAGTCGAGGCACTCGACTATAGCGTTCTCTCTTGTTAAAATTGGTTACAATTAAAAAAGTTTTATGCTAATCATCATTTTATTTTAGGTGATGTATATAGGTATAGTAGCCACACGTACAACCACATCTTATTTTGAGCTCGTAAGCTTTATTAAAAATGAGGAATTAAAAAAATGATTAAAATATAAGGAACTATCTTGAATCTATTAAGATCAAAAACCGCATCACTTATAGACGAACTGTATCTGATATAATTGAATAAAAGTCATGAATTCGTAAATTAATTTCTAAGAAATATAGATTACTGCCCATGTTTACAGCAGTATTTTCCGATCCACTTTTTTATCTCTGCGGCATGTAAGGTCATTAGAAGAGTTAGAATTGTTGTAAGGGTATAAAGACATCGACTTGCCTTTGGAAAAAAATATTATCTGAACAATAGAAAGGCTTACCCCAAGTCATTTTTACACTTTTTCTAAAATTCTAATTAAACGAGGACGGAAGCTAACATGGGCAAGCCGAAGTTTTAATACCCTTGCAGACTTTGCCGAAATTGCTAAGGTATACATAAATAAACTAGATTTGCATCGTTTGATGTCGATTGCTTTTATACTGCAAAAATGACATATAAATATACTATTTTTCCTACGAAAGCTATAAGATATAGACGTCCGATCGGCAAGCGCTTTTACCCTAATCAAGATATGCGTAAATAAATAATATTTGGAAAAAGTTATGTCAGTAGCTTACACACTGCTCGAAAAATTCTGAAAATCATCAAATTTGGTCCGATTTCACCCTATTGTTCCTATGGGAGCTATAGGATATAGACGTCCGATCGTCACGCGCTTTTACCCTAATCAAGGTATGCATAAAAAAATACGATTTGGAATTCATGTCAATTGCTTATATACTGTGCGAAATATCCTAAAAATCATTTAATTTTAACCAATGTCACCCTATTGTTCCTATGGGAGCTATAGGATATAGACATCCGATCGGGGCGGTTTTTAAACTTGATCTGCGTACACATGTTTTAGGACGACTGTGAAAGTTTCAGATCGCTAGCTTTTAAACAGAGCTCGCAAACGGTATTGAAACAGACGGACAGACATGGCTATATCGAATCCTCTATTGATCCTGATCAAGAATATATATACTTTATAGGGTCGGGAACGTCTCCTTCACTGCGTTACAAACTTCTGACCAAAATTATAATACCCTCTGCAAGGGTATAAAAAGTATATGTTTTCAGGACAGTATTTGTTAATCATGCTCCGTCGCAACAAATGTGTTGGCCCGGACTCTATATCATTAGCGTAATGGATACAACTTCTAGCCAAATAATATAGATAATTTATTTTTGGGGGATTATAATTTTGTCATAATTGCATTTAATGCCTATTATTCGCAGCAAAAATATGTTCCTTTCATAGTCTGTGTATTTGAGTGACACAAAAAGCAGTCACGGGCTTATCACATAAGCTGAGCCGCAAATTGTTCTAGTTGGGATAGATAATACCATTTGTGCTTTCATTCTATCAGCATTACACGACCCATAACTAATTGTTATAAACCGCAACCTCCTTTCGTCGGTGGCAAAAAAAGCGATTACAAATATGTGGGCATAATAGCGATTACATATAAAATATGCAGTGACAATTGTTGCGGAGATTCAGTATGTTTCAGCTTGGCCCGATAAGCGCGGCGAGAGCGATCGCATGGAGGACTGTACCGCTGATAAATACAATTATTATTTAACCTATAAAAATAAAACAGAAAATACGCCTTTTAAAAACAAACCAACAAATCCCCTTTATTCCATCTGAAAATAATTATTTTTTGAATTATTTTATTTTTGGAATGTGTTTTTAATTTTTTTAATTATTCCAAAACAAATTTGCTAAATTATAAATAAGTGGATGGGAAGAGGAAGCCAGCATGTTAAAAATATGTTATGTGCAGACGCTTGACAGTCTGCTTGATGATCAAGTATAACTCCAATACGTGCGAATTTATGTGTGGGAAAGCAGTGTTTCACTGTTATATAGGGCACTTTGCGTTCAATCAATCGAGCACTCATTTTTAATATGAGATTTCTGCTCGTTGTATCGGTGATAGTTGATTCACGGCACAAAAAGCCACTATATACAGCCACGTGCAAACATAAAACAAAATTTCAAATTACCACTGTTGGTAAACTAGCAAAGATATCAATAACATTTAAGCGTAGTATTTTCAAGAAACTCTTAATTAATTAAAATTACAAAAAATGATTTTCTAAATCCTTAAAACAAAAGAATATTTCATATAAAAACTAAAAAACAGGGCAGTTTTGGCATTAAACATTATTTCTTAATTTTAATATTTCATTGAACCTCCCTTAACGGGTTTTAATATATTTCCCATAGAATCGAAAAATTTGTTGTTGTTTCCACGGGAATTTTACGCAACAAAAAATTTTTTTTTCGAAACGCCAGGTCCAAAATTTCTTACAAGTTTTCAATCACGTGCAAAGCTTTACATTTGCGGCGGTGTACTTCGGGTCGTTATCTTAGAAGAATATAAATCGATCTAGTATTCCCAAGTATCTCCACTTTGCAAGTCGTCTTTTTAAATCGTTTAAATATATATTAGCATCCAAGATGCCATCAATGAAAACTTAATTAACACTGTAGGCACGCCCAAACCATTACATGGCCACCGCCATGCTTGACCGTAGCTTTTAAGTTCTTACTATAGCTTCCAGCTCTGTATTGGGTCGCCGGCAAACATAGTGTCCCCAATCGGACCAAAACAAATTAAATTTGGACTCGTCCGCTAAAATGACATCGTTCCAGAAGGAAGCTGAAGCAGAATTTCAAGCTCCTTTGCGAATTTTACTCGTAGCTTTTTTTTCTTACTTATGAAAGGCTTCTTTCTTGGAACTGGACCATTAAAGTGGATTGTGCGATTGTGGAATACGTTGCGAGCTGTATCTGAGCAACATTTCTTGCTCTTTTCAGTCTCAGTCTCAGCAACTATTTCATGAGCCTATAATTTCCAAATGGAACTCATTTATTGTTTAGAAACTTGTTTTTTTGTAGGCAAGTAAAGAGTTTCTAAAACATTATAAGATATATTTTAAGTCTATAAAATTTTTGTACAATAAACAAACATAATAAAATGGGTAGAAAAATAAAATAAATAAATAAGAAACCATCCAAGTATAATGACCAACAACCAGATTAAAATATAACAAGAAACAAAGCCAACTTCAGCAAGCCGAAGTTTTTATACCCTTGCAGTTACTACAAATGGATTACATTTCTTCATAGCCGGTAAACTGCTGTTTGAAAGTGAGATAGGCTCGCATTTAGGGGAAGGATTCCAGACCTACGACCAATTTTTTGCGCAGCGACCCATAATTTTACTATTAACGATCACATCAGCTAAGCTCAAGACTTTCTGATATGGAGAGACACTCAGGCCGAATCCCTCTGTAGACAGCCAAGTCAATGGCTGTTGGTGTTCTTAAGCTATATGGATAATGTATGGTCCTTGTAAAAAGTCTGCGAGTGCTCTTCCGCGGGTGATTGAGTTACGAGACACCCAGAGACATTAAAAGTTTGGTGGACAATAGATAGACGCAGTAGCTGTTTGACTATAGAACTGGTAACATTTGATTAAGGATTTGATTAAAATTGCAGAGCCACCGCGTTTCCGATCGGCAGGATGAGTTGCTTGATGGAGATCGTAACCGCGTAACTTGTTTCACTAACCAACATAATGTCAATAGAATTACTTTGCACAAAGAGCTACAGTTTAAGGACTTTGTTGGCAAGACCATCGGTGTTCCACACACCAATGTTAAGGCCGATGAAAGTCATGGTTGTGCTACATTAGCTGGGAGAAACTCAGCGAATTCTTTCGCAGTTCCTAGAGAATTTTGGGGTAGCAGTTTTGAGACAAGTTTCATCATCGACAGCATCATTTGGAATAGCTTGTCAATCTGAACAACGATGACCGATTTCCGTTGGATCGCAAGAACACTTGCTCTTGACGCTGCCTTTGCTGTTTGTTGATCAATTGCTGCGAGCTGCGTTGCTGTTGTTAAGGAGAAGACTGGTGCTGGTGATCTGGCTGTTGTTGTTGAGGCCTTTGTTGTTATTGTGATGGCTGCAGCTGCTGTCCAAATTTAGATTATGAGCAAAAAACTGCCTCACTCATTTTCTGTTGTTGTAGAGCCACAGACTTTCTGATGTTTAGCTCATCTTCAGATTCCAAAAGACCAGCCATTATTGGAAATAGGAAATAGGTGCGCTGCTTTACCGATTTCTTGTATACAAAGGCCCTTTTCTCAGAATGTGTGAAGGCGATTGTGGCAAAAAGAAGAGCAAATTTAAAATTATTTTTTTTTGTTTTTTATTTATTTTTATTTTTAATTTACTTTGAATTTGAATATGAACCAGCTAGCGGTGATTTGTATGTACAACAATTGCAACTTTAGTTTTGACTTTCTGCTCTTTAAGGTCGAGCTTGAGCCACAAAGCAAATCCTTGAAGAAAAGTGCACCCGATATACAGACAGCAATATATATTGCACCGTAGAATAACAGTGGAGGAGCCTCATAAACATAATGGACACACTAGGACTGCACACTTCGGGCCTGCGGGGACGCCCACAATTCTGTACCCTTTTCTTTGCCAACAAAGAAGATGCAAATATGAAAAAATGTGAAAACTGCGGAGGAAGTCATACGGCGAACTATAGGGCTGTGTAGTCTACTATGAGCTGAAAAGTCGCATGCGAGAAGCGACAGCAACACGCCATAAAAAAGCACGGAACGGATACACTGCATCGCAAACAACGCCAGCATTCTTCTTCGCTAAAGCCGCTAGATCCTCATTCGGTCCCCTAAATACCTTTAACGGCATCTCCTATGCTGATGCTCTACGATCTGGGATGGAAAATCCAGTCCCCTCAGGGCTATGATGTATACTAGACTTTTGCATGAATGTACTCATTTGTAGCATACAGTAGTGTAGTGTTCTTAAAAATACTGCACTCATTCTTTACTGTACAGTATACTCTATAGGCCAGAAGAAGATAGCACAACATTTTAAGTGTACTCACTTGGAGTGAGTATTATATTTTGTCCTTTTTTGAACACGCTGTACAGCTTGTGTGTTGGACTGTGTACAACTTTGCTGATGAGTGCAGTATTTTAAATTAACTAAATTCTCAGAATTAGAAAAGGAACAAACTTTTAAAGACGTAGAAGAAATGATTAATGATTAAAAAAAATGATTAATATTCATATAAATAGCCAAAATGATGACATACAAAATTAATTAAACCTACACAAAAATCGATAATATATTTTCAGATTTTTCAGAACCCATTTAGAGCAGTAACATTTTATCATATATTCAGGATGAACTTCAAACATATAAAAATGTAAATAAAGCGAATAGTGAAGATTTTGATGTTCTGCAGAGGTGGTCAATTAATAAAGACCGTTTTCCGTTTTTCCTAGCAGCTCCCGTGAGCAGTGCAGCATCGGAAAGGGCGTTTTCTGTGCCAAAAATTTAATTAGCAAAAAAACGGTCAATAATTGCCACCACTGAAGACATGGTAAATAAAATAATGTTCATTCATTCCAATATTAATAACTTAAATATAGATTCTTTAATAACGTAAAATAATTATTATAATTAGTTGTAATTAAAATATTAATAATTTATAAATTCTTTATTTTATAATAAATAAATTTGAAACAAAAATAAAAATATATTTTTTAATCGTATTCTTTCTATGACATACATACACACGAGAACTGTATATGTGTGTCATGAAATTTCACTCACTGTACAGTAAGCCAACTTCACACCAAAACACTGTACAGTGCGTTGTCTACTGCACACCAATTTTGATGTACTCATCAACAGTTGTACAACTATGGAATGACTGAGAACAATGTCAATTATAACAGATAATACTTCACTTATGGCCCGCTGGAAGTCGCTCAGCGTCGAGCAGATCCGTTACGTTGGCACATGCAGCTGGGATAGATAAACGATTGCACCGTTTGGTTTTTACCACGGATATCCAAACACAAGACGAGCTGCATCATTAACTCAAGGCCTTTTCTTTTGACGCCAGACAGAGCCAGTTTTTCAGAGCCAACTGTGGCAAACCCGGCCACAAGAAGGCGGAATGTCGTTTTAACAAAGAGACAACTCACCTTAGGAACGTTGCTGCAGTTTGGTGAGTCGCTCCAATTTTACTTCGACTCCGGAGCCGAATGCTCACTCATCAAAGAGACTGCATCGCTGAGATTATCAGGGACTAGAATAAACAACGTAGTGACATTAAGGAGTAGCACTTTACAGAGTATGGCAAATTTTTGATTTGTGAGCGTTCTTTTGAAATCCTATTTCACGTAGTTCTAGATAATCATATCAAATACGACGCTTTGATTTGTCGCGAAATTTTTATCCAGGGCATCGGCGTGACAATTGAAAAAAAGTGAAAAGTCTATATTACCTGTCGTAGTCTCCGAATGTACCCTGACCTGGCTGATGTTGATACCGATTTGCATTGATTAGATAAAGATAAACTGCTATCAATATTAAAATTCCCAAAGTCATTTATAAACGGTAGCCCACAGAACAGCGTGACTACGGGACAGCTACAAATTCGCTTGATTGATCAAAATAAGTCGGTTCAGAGGCGCCCTTATCGTTTGAGTGTGGAGGAAAAAGAAAAGGTTAGACATTCTATTCAAGAGCTGTTCCAAGTGCTAAGGCCTATGGTGCAATTTTATTGCATAAAATCGAACACAAGCCAAGAGTTATCGAATACTTTAGAAAAAGTATCTCGCCAGCGGAATCGCGTTCCCACTCGTACGCGTTCCCACTCCCACTGGAAACACTTGAAGTTTACAATTCTATTAAGCATTTTCGCCATTATCTTCGTCGGTTTACTGACTGTAATTCGCTCAAAGCCTCTCCCACAAAAGCAGAACTTAATCCGAGAGTCCATAGTTGGTAGTAGTACATGCAATCTTTTGACTTTGATATTCAGTATATGAAAGAATGGCTGACGTAGATTTTCTGTCCCAAAATCCCATATCAAAAGATCGCATCAAGTCAAAAGGTACAGTGGAAAAACATATAAATTTGACAGAGATCACTGACAATTGGTTGTTAGCTGAGCAGCTACGCGACGAGGAAACGTCTTTTATTGTTTCTAAATTGCGTAACGATGATCTTTCTGAGGATTTGGCCAAAACGTATGAAAAAAGGGCACTAACACTGTATAGGAAAATTCAAAGAAATGGGAAAACTCGTTGTAACCCTATCATCCCAAAGCCGTTTAGGTGGTCGGCCGTAAATAATGTGCACGAGTCTATTATGCACCTTGGTTGGGAGAAAACCCTTGAGAAAATGTACGAATAATATTGGTTCAACAAGATGTCTAAGTACGTTCGCAAATTTGTCGACAACTGTATTACAAAGCCACCATCTGGCAAGGTACAGGCCGAATTGCATCCAATACCGAAGATTGACATCCCGTGGCATACAGTCCACATGGACATTACAGGGAAGCTTAGTGGTAAAAATAATCAGAACGAATATATAATCTTGTCAATAGACGCGTTCACGAAGTTTGTTTCTTTGTCCCATACAGTAAGGTTAGATACAGAGAGTTGTATTAAGGCATTAAAAGCGCTAATATCATTTGTAACGATCTGATTTTTATCTTTATTCGCCGACTTGGCACTCGGCCTGGGACTAATGGTGACAGATGGTTGTCTTAACGCCTTCCCTGATGAATTGTAGCTGCTCCACCGTCTCCGCTGCCTCGTTGCTCGCTGCTCCGGTCTTTGGCCTCGGTCTCACGGCGCGATGTCCTGCTTCAGTTGTCTGCGTGCTCTTGTGAACTAGTGGTCTTTGGCTTTCGGGATTCGGTCAGTTGCCTGTCTAGGACTCTGGCGGTGAGCTACTGTGCTCCCGACGCACACGCCTCTCGAGACTCCCGTGGTTCGGACGCGCGTCCTTCTTGGCTACTCGCACCAGGGCCTGCACAATTCTCGCCTGCCGGTTCAGGCGTACGCCGGAATTCGATAAGGCAATTGTTTTCGCACGGCAGCTGGTTCTGGACAACTTCCCTTCCGAGCCCACGGTTCTTTGTCGAAGGACTCTTTTTATTCAACTCTGTCGGACTCGCCGAGCAATACGCCAAGCTCAAATCGAGACAAGAATTAGAACCAAGCGCCTAGACTTAGCCGCGTGATGCCTTAAGGACCTCAGCTACCTGTTTCTCAGTTCGGAGACTTCAACTCTAAGTCCCGAACGTCTTGATGTAGCGATCTTGCTCCTTGTTGACTCGGCTCTGCTTCCTCCTGATGTTAACTTGGCTTGTGTTGTTCAGTGATTTGCTGCTTGTCTACTTATCTCGTTGGATTGACTCCTTGTGAACGACTGATCCCGCTTTCTGCGCTCGGACTGATTTTTGTCTTTGCCGCCTTCTACAGTTACTTCTTCTCTCCAAGCTCTCTCTCTCTCCTCGTTCTCTCCAAACTCTCACCAGCTGCATTCTCCAAACTCTCTTTTCGTTCTCTCCAAACTCTCTCCAGCTGTGTTCTCCAAACTCTCTATTATTTGTGAGGACTTATTTAACTCCTCACATTCTCTCTTCTCTGGCTGTTATCTTGATGATGTTGGTCCTCCTTCCCTCGACGTCTCTCCTTCTCGTTCTATGTAATTCCCGCCCCAAGATATTTCCCCCATAACTTGATTTTCTTCTCTCCGGCTGTCTTCCTTGTAAATCCTTCCCTCGAATCCTCTTGCTCCTCCAAGTTCCACAGCGCCGATCCTCCATTTCTTTTCCCGCCCAAGATAGACGTCTCGTGTTCTCCTTCCTGCTAGAAAGTCCCGCCCAAGATGTTTCCCCCTTATGCTTCGCGTTCTAAGCATCTCCTTTCCTCCGTTGTCTGGTCACACTACCGCTTTCCCGATCGGTTTTCCAGCCGATCTCGATGATTAGAATTAGCGCAGCGTTTCCATCCGGTAGTGGCGACATTTTTTTAGTGTGTCCCTTCCTGTGCCGACATCTCCAGAGGTCTGTGCCCATCGATCGACACTATCGCCTAGTGCCAATCGACCGCTTATTAATCGAAATGTGCGACATGACAAGAAATTTTCAATGGTAAGTTTTTTCCTTTCTTTCTCCACTTTCACCCTTCTCACTTTTTTCTCTCTCTTTGAGTCTTTCGCATTCCAGTCGCCCTTGGCCGTAGGTCCTCGATGTCGTATACGGGAAGACCGATGCCGCTTGTTACTCTTTTTTGTTTTTATGTTATTTATTTGCTTGTATTGTGCGCGTTTTTTATGTTTGCTGTGCCCGTGTTTTCTGTGTTCCCTGTGCCAGGGTTTTCTATGTTTATATATGTTATGTTTTTATTGGAACGAAGTTTCTTATGGCGCGGTATGAGTTTGGCGGAGGAGGGCTAGCCGACAAAAACCGTAACGTAACGTTAAACGGTATTGACACTCAGTGCAAATGAAACTGGGTGGACTGATTTGCTCAAATTATTGTACAGGCTGAAAAATCATGGAGAAAATGTTTATGATGAATTTCTATTGAAAATGTCATAAGTACAGAAAGCTGAACTTGTCAACGAGGACGCAGTCACATGTGCAATTTACTTCAACAAATTGGTGAATTGTTTGTTGAAGATTTTGCAGTCAAAACGAGACAATCCATTTGGTAAATATCGAGTGAAACATTACTTCAATCGAATAGAATTCCAGCATGTCCCCATGTCCACTTACTTTTATGGTTGGAAAATGCTCCAGATAACCTATTAAGTAACAGCACAGGAGTCATAGATATGGTCGACAAGTTAGTTTCAGTATCAGAATCAGAAGCTTCTGGAAATATCAAACTCATAACACATAAACACACCTTCACGTGTTACAATTACATTTACACCGTTGACGGAATACCTCAACCAGAAGTATCAGTAAATTGGGGGGTCGAAGAAAATATTGAAAAAAAACAACACGAAAAACCGCCGCACAGTACCAAAAAGAGTATCGGGAACGGAAAAAACAAAAACATTCTGTTATACTGTTCCAGCTGGAAGTGGAAAGACTTTTGTGATCAAACTTATGATGGAAATCTATAACAGATTTAGTGATACGGACGGGTACTGTAATGCCTACATAACTTGCGCTTCTACTGGTAAAGCTGCTGTGGCGATTGATGGTACAACAGTGCATACTGCTCTAAAAATTTCGATTTCCAAATTGTTGCCTCTATCATCAGAGATGTTGCATCTATATAGATCGCTATTTCGATACATCAGGGCACTGGTTATAGATGAAATCAGCATGTTAGGTGCAGAATTGTTGGCTAAAATTGATTTGCGCCTGAAGCAAATCATAATCAGGATTTTGGAGGTATAGACGTAATTTTAATTGGGGACTTACGCCAGGCGCCACCTGTAAGAGCCACATTAATATACAAGCCAATTAGAAGTCTCAAGTTTTACCAGCTCACTCAAGTTATGAATTCGCAATTTTCTTTAATACTGACGAAAATAGGAAACGGCGATATATAAGAGCCATCAGAACTACAGCTAATCGAATCAAGATTTTACACTAAGATTGTGCCCTTACGGTGTTCGTTTATTCCACACAAATCACGCAGTCGATACCTACAACAATGAAATATTGCAAGGAGGTCCCGATAAAGTTATTTCAACAGCGACTGACATCATCACGGGAACTAACACGGCTGAACAAGAAGCTACTTGTCGCGTCAGATTACACAAATAGAGTGTTATCAATACCTGTGGACTACCGTACCAAGTAACTTTCGTAAAAAAAATATTATTTAGTTACGACGAACATTGATGTGACTGATGGAATTGTGAATGGGGCAGTTGGCAAATTAGTTCATTTGGACTTCAATGAAGACAACAACATTTGCCGAGTCTGGCTGGAATTTTGTGGTTCACCAAAAGTCGGTAGAAAAGTGAGGAAAAACCAAGAAAGGAAAGCTAACTTCGGGCAGAGCCGAATAGAGCATATATAGAGCAGAATATTATGTACATTATATTCTCCAAAATTATTCATATGATGCATATGCTTAATACTCATAAAAAATGCGAACTTCCTAACTTTAAAAACACCAAAGTTATGGCATTTCCATTCGTTCAGTTATATGGCAGCTATAGGATATAGTCGGCCTATCCTTATGACATTCGGTAGGTCGGATTAATTGGCCAAATATAAAACCCATAGAAAATCCCATCTTCCTAACTTTACAAACACCAAAGTTATGGCATTTCCAATCAATCAGTTATATGACAGATTTCATCATAATCGTAGACAAGCAACATCAACTTCTTTGTTATTGGCGGAATTCAAGAGGCTATCCTTAAATACACTGAAAACAAGAGCGCAAGTTATCGTCGATGTCATTAGCAATAAAAAAGGTGTCTTGTTGTTTATTTTCAATGTACAAAGTCTTAAAAATCATTACGCCGATTTAGATGACGCAGTTATTCTGAAGAGCAACATTTTATTGCTTACCGAAACGTTGGCTAATGGTCAGCAATGTAATATACCACACTTCAATTGCATCGTTCAGTTCAAACGTGATCCCGTTCATGCAGGGGGTGCAGCAATGTAGCAGAACATGAGTGATATAACTAGAATCGTAGCGTCGAACATGGAGATTATTTCCAAAAACATTCAGGACTTTTCTGTTCGACATACAAGCGTTGCGGACCTTTGGGCGGCTCACTGTGTAATGGAAAACGGTATCACGGTGGTCATAGCAGTCATCTACGTTTCACCGAATCAGAAAATTGTGGATATTCAAGAGTTCATTCACAAAGTACTGTTAGAATATACTGAAGAAGGTTCTCGACTTCTTCGGAGATATAATACAAATTTGAATAAAATTCCCCTAATTTTGGCCGGGGATTTTAACATCAACTTTTCTGATAAAAAATTTGATTTGAAAATTTATAACGACCCAGCAATGTCTACAACAAGATTTAATACGACTATTGATGCAGTTTTTTCGAGATACTTGGACAAAATTGAATCTCAAATGTTTGTATCTTACTTTAGTTACCATAAGTCAATTGTCACTATGATTGAATGAACTGATTAAATTTATATACCTAGAATAAATAAGTAATAAGTAAAAATCATTTTTGTATAAATGTTGTAAGTTATTGTTGAAAATCATTTTTCGCCTTCATTCACTCCTGTCTCTCCTTCATTGACCTCCATCTCGTCATGCCTGCTAAACGTACACATGCCAAAGGAACTTCGTTCCTTACGCGTGTCCCTAGACACACACTGTTATTTTTTAAATCACTCGCATCGCATCGGGACCTACAGCTCTGCTGTGCCGTCTCTCCCCTTTCTTCGGCAGCCAGCAGATTCAGCCTGATCTACTCCGTATAGAGTCTACCAACGATACGAGTTTGGCGTTGCTGCTCGTGTTTTATAAACCTATTCCACGCGGCGTATAGGAGGATGACCCGGGCGTATGCCCGACGCTGAATCCGACTGCCTCGCTGGGGTTTTTATGCACCCTTTCTTTTTCTTAGGTACCCTATTTAAGCGGCGTATAGGCGGATGACTTGTGTTAATAGATCGGTTTTCCAAATGGACGGAAAGTGTACCGCTACAAACAGCAACAACGGAGACCCTACAGAGGGCGTTCAGAGAACGCATAATATCAAGGTTCGGGGCTCCGAAGATAGTGATAACCGACAACGGAGTACAGTTCACCAGTCGATTCTTCAAAAGATTTTTAAGCGAAAAGGGAATAAAGCAGCAATTCACGGCGCCCTACACACCGCAGGAAAACCCAACGGGCTAACCGTACGGTAAAGACGATGATAGCTCAATTCGCAGGAAAGGATCACAGAACTTGGCACGAGAACTGGCCAGAGATTATGCTAGCAGTGAACTCAAGCATACCTGAATTAACTGGATATTCCCTAGCGTTTCTCACACAAGGCCGTGAACCCCGTTTGCCAAACACATTATATGACAGAGAAACGTTAGGCTCTGGAGAAACACAGAGACTCCAGACGAGAAAACCGCTAAGTTAAAAGAAATCTTCGAAATCGTACGGCGAAATATGGAAAAAGCATCCCAGTGGACACCAGAGGTGGGCGGCATAGTGTGGGCCAAAGAACACCACATATCCTAAGCAGCCGAAGGATTTGCTGCGAAACTAGCCCCGAGGTACGATGGTCCTTACCAGGTTGTAGATTTCATCTCGCCGGAAATCTGCAAAATACGTCACACACATTCAAAGAAAGAGCGGACGATTCACATTGGCGAGCTTAAGCAGCAACAAACAGAAACGGCAAACGGGCAGACGGCAGACACATCGGAGGACTGGGACAAGGATTGCTCATTGATCCAGACTGCGAGGCAACAGGATCAGGCGTCACTCCAAACCCCACGCAGAAAGGACAATCACAAGGATAAGACACAGAATATGAAGGGAAAAGAATGCTAGAGACACCGACTACAAGGCAGACGGATTCAGCGTCAGGCATACGCCGCGTAGATAAGGTGTAACAAAAAAAAGAAAGGGGACCCTTACAACGAGGCAGTCGGATTCAGTAGTACCGGGCTGCCAGGCGTGCTATTGTTCTTCTACTCCCAACATGACCACCGGATGGGAAGTAATGGTTTTCTTCTAGTAAGGCTTGTCTTAGACCTTGCAGAACGCACAGTTTCCAAGCCACGACATCTTCATTGCCAGCTCTGTGGGGAATGTGACTATAGAGTGACTCGCCTTCCATTACGTAATCTGGATATTTTTGTGGTTGGGCTTCTATTTTCTCGCACATACTCCTGATCCAGCTGCAGCTATTGGTCGGTTTTGCCGATGCGTTTTTCATCTGTTGTTTGTCGAGGAATTTCTCAATGTCCTCTTCATCACTTAAGTGTAAATCTATGTACAACCACCGACAGCCTTTCTTCCAGACATCCATTGTGCCGTGTTGGCTTGTGTTTCGACTCCTGCCAGCTTTCTTTATGCTGTCCACTCCAGGACTTGCTATAAGCTCCTCGGCGTCAGGGTTGAGCAATTTGACGGTTGGGCATGGCTTATTGTCGTACTTCTCTTCCAGCTCAGCCCAGATCTCTGCTACTCCTGGGTCATTCTGTTTCCTTGTTAGGTACTCTGAGAGGGCTTTCCTCATGTCATCCGTCCTACCCTCCAAAGTGATGCCTAACTGGGCTCCCATTTTTGCGAAATCCTCTTTCTTGAGGAGATATATCCATCCTTTCCCCATTTATGTTTAGATGCGGATTCTCACCGACCGGACAATCACGTTTTGGGCGCCAGGTGTAACGAACTGATTTTTATGGTCTGCTCGCTACGAGTATCGTGCGGCTAGCTCAGAAGATGTGTGTTGTTCGTCCCATCAAATTTATATAAACGTGACCGCCCGATTGTCTAGTGAGAACACACAGAATGTTAGGATGTTACTAGGATCTTTATTCGCCGACTTGTCACTCGGCCTGGGACTAATGGTGACAGATGGTTGTCTCAACGCCTTCCCTGATGAATTGTGGCTGCTCCACCGTCTCCGCTGCCTCGTTGCTCGCTGCTCCGGTCTTTGGCCTCGGGGCTATGAGGGTCTAGGCATGCGTTACCGTTCCCAGACTAGGGTGAACAGGCACTGGGCTCTCAAAGCATACGCCTTTCGCAGCCACAGCCTCCTGTCCCTGGATCTGTTCCGGCCGGTCACACCAGACGCCTACACAGTTTCTACCTGACGGTTCAGGCATACGCCGGAAGGCCGCCAATGCAGTCCCTGTGGCAGGACGCTAGGTTCAAGACGAACGCTTCCGCCCTCGCCTCTTAGTCGTGGACGGGATACGTCGGAGTATGGCTTGGTTGCTGCTGGGCCTGCGATGAGTGCTCGTCGTTTCTTGTGTCCTCGATGTCCTTGCTCTGCTCACGGCGCGATGTCCTGGCTCCGTTGTCTGCGTGCTCTTGTAAACTAGGTGCAGCGGGTCTTTGGCTCTCGGGATTCGGTCAGTTGCCTGTCTAGGACTCTGGCGATGAACTATTGTGCTCTCGACGCATACGCCTCTCGAGACTCCCGTGGTTGCACAATTCTCGCCTGACGGTTCAGGCGTACGCCGGAACTAGACAACTTCCCTTCCGAGCCCATGGTTCTTTGTCGAAGGACTCTTTTTATTCAACTCTGTCGGACTCGCCGAGCAATACGCCAAGCTCAAATCGCGACAAGAATTAGAACAAAACGCCTGGACTTCGCCGCGTGATGCCTTAAGGACCTCAGCTACCTGTTTCTCAGCTCGGAGACTTCGACTCTAAGTCCTGAATGGACTGAGCGGATCTGCTTCCTGATGTAAACTTGGCTTGTGTTCTCTCTATTATTTGTGAGGTGTTATTTAACTCCAGGGTCCCTTCTCGTCTGATTGCAGATCAGGGACGTAGTTATACCCGTTACTCGTAGAGTAAAAGGGTATATTGTATTCGTGCAAAAGTATGTAACAGCTAGAAGGAAGCGTTTCCGACCCTATAAAGTATATATATTCTTGATCAGGGTCACTAGCCGAGTCGATATAGCCATGTCCGTCTGTCCGTCTGTCCGTCTGTCCGTCTGTCTGTCCGTCTGTCTGTCCGTCTGTCTGTCCGTCTGTCTGTCTGTCTGTCCGTATGAACGCTGAGATCTTGGAAACTATAAAAGCTAGAAGATTGGCATTTTGCATGCAGATTCTAGGAGTTCCTACGCAGCGCAAGTTTATTTCAAAAAGGTGCCACGCCCCCTTTAACGCCCACAATCGCTTATATACGATTTTAAAAATTTAAATATTTCGGAAAAGTAAAAATGCAGTTTTATTGTGTTTATCAATACCTATCGAAATGTAGAAAAAATTTTTCAAATCGAACCATTCGTTAAAAAGTTATGCGTGATCAAAGTTTCTATTTCCATCTCCCTCGCACTCCCTTTACCTGAGTAACGGGTATCTGATAGTCGGAGCACCCGACTATAGCGTTCTCTCTTGTTTTTCTAGTATAGCATTCCGTAATTTCTGCTCTGTTCAAAAAATAGATTTGCATTTGATCGCCACGGGCTCTAGTCGGGCCAATGGCCAAGTAGAGCGAGTTATGAGTGCTCTAAAATCAATGCTAACGGCGGTTAAGACAGGTCAGTGGTCATGGACGGATTTAGAAATGCTTATTGGCAAAGAAGCAATGCCTTTTGGTGTCGTACCTGTTGTCGAAAATGAGAATGATGTTGATATTGACAATGTTAGAGAAACGGCGAAGCAAAACATGGAAAAGATTTCGATAAGGCTAGATTTGATAAAGCTAAGACTACTATTGTAAGACAAAAGGTCGGTGACAGCGTATTGCTTAAGAACGAAGAGCGTCATCAGACAAAATCAGACCCTAAGTTTAGAGGACCGTTTTTAGTGACCAAAATATAAGAAGGAGATCGGTATAGACTTAAATTCTTACGAATTTTTGAGACGCATGCCTGAGAAGGGGATTACAACAGAGTTGGATGATGAGTGTGATGATGAAGAAGCCACGGAGCTTAATGATGAAGGTGGTGATGAAGATGCCACAGATCAAGCCGGTAAGGGCTGTGATTTTGAAATAGAATGACATTTTGGAAATTATCGGTGAATTGTTATTTAGCCGGATTATTAACTAAACTGCGAGCTATTTATGATAGCCGGTTTACCTTGATATAAGCTGTGGGCTAAATTAACTCATTTATTGACTGGCCAGTTTATCTTGTGGATGACTGTGTGCTAGTTGTTGGCATGATTTTTGTAAATTAATGAAGGATATGATCGCCATATGAAAGAAAAAGATGAATAATTGTAATTGTTTGAATTTAAGTTGGTAGTAATCCGGATCTCATGGCAAAAGTTGTATGAAGATAAGACATGAAAAGAATAAGAGAGTTGTATGAAGGTAAGACATGAAAAGAATAAGAGAAACCTTGTAATAATTTTGTTCGATTCTGATTTAATAAGAAAAAAAATGTGTTTTGTGAATCCCGCTTGGACTTTATTTTGTATAAAAAATAAGAGAATAGATTTTGTGAACCTTTATGTTGTACACTCACGAGGACGTGAGATAGGTCAGGAAGGCCGTGTCGCAGATAATTTGGATTTTCAAATTATAACGAATATTTGTTGGTACACGCTTGTTTTATTTCTTATTGCCTCTCCCTTCTTTCGTGCGAGGCGGATACACCATTCCGCCAACGTAGGCTGGGCGTGGGCATGAGTGATACAGATAGTGTTCGTCATAACTCACCACACTAAGCGTGTGTATTTGAAGGTGAAGAGTAATTGACAAGGAACCGATATGAGTTGGAGAGTCAGACTGGTTGTGAAATTCGAGACCATGGCACGCGCCAGAAAACGTTTCGCCGAAAGTCGAATTGAGGACTCAGATAATGGATCTGCGTCATATGTATTAATCTCTATGCTTCCACTATCTGTATCAATGTGCTACGTATACATTTTATCACTAAATGCTAAGTGTACGTGCTAGAAAGGGATGACAGTATAATGCTTAAATCTAATGGAGAATCGAGCTTATTGTTATACATGCTTAATGCGTAATTATCTAAATGTATATGGTACAGTGGGTCTTGCATGTATCTATACTGCTACACACAGGATCTAAAACCTTAAAACAAGCTCTGACAAAAAGTACTGTTTTTTTTCGAAATACTTGGGGGCTCGATTTCAATAAAATTGGGAGTTATTGCTTTTTTACGTTATATATAATAAAAATACTAATGCGAATTTAAAACATTTAAAGAATATAAAAAAACAAATAAAATAAAAAATTAAACAAAAAGAAAAAATTGTTATTATCTGCCATCTGTTCATCTCAATTTTTATAAATATAATTTTATGTATTGTGCAAATGCTTTTAAAATTTATATATTGTATAAGCCACAATAAAATTGTTTAATGTTGTTATATATAAAAAGCCAACGACTTAGATAAATTTAATAAAACAAAGACAGACGACATAGTTTTCTACCTCGTCGATAAGACACTTATTACTGAGCTGACCAATTTTGACAATTTTAAGTGGCGCCATCTACCGAGCTGAACCCCTTTACTAAAAATGTCCTTTAACATCTAAAGTTATGGAGTGATATGGAGCGGAAAGACAGATGGACATGGCTTCCAAAAGCACATTTGAAGTTCATTGAGCACAGTTATTTTCAAGAGACTGCAATTGCGTTGCAGAAATTATTTTTGTGAAATTCAACAGAGGTATTAAAGTGAGTGATTTTCTGTGTTTATAATGAAACAAAAATTATATTATATCTGCACACAAAAATATTTAGTACCACAATGGCCCAAGGTTGCCCTCAGGAAACATTAAAATTTTAAAAATTACTCACCTGATAATTATTATTATTAATTATTATAATTAGGTCTATACGACTTAATAGTTTACAGAAATAAGTAAACATAACGTTACAAAACTTAAAATTAATCAATCTTAAATAATTATCAGGTGAGTAATTTTTAAAATTTTAATGTTGCCTGAGGGCAAACTTGGGCCGTTGTGGTACTAAATATATTTGTGTGTAGATATGCTGCCGGAGAAGAAAGAAGCCATAGAAAGAATTTTAAGCTTTGATAGGGATGTCTCTACTGACGATGAAAGTTATGATGACATAGAAGACATTCCAGCAGTGCTGGAGAAGAATTTAAAAAGTGATTATGAAACGAGGAGAAACGGTACAGATTAGTATTCTTGACAAAATGATTAGAGAAGAAGGTGAAGAGGAACATTTCTTCGAAAAAGTGGATTTGTAGCCCTTAAAATGGAGATCAAGGCCATTTTAAGCTCCAGAGAGTGTTTGGGAAGAAGATAATACTTCAAAATTTGACCACGTTATGACGCCAATTGATTATTTTTTCACTTTTTTTGATGATCAAGCAATTGATTTAATGTTCTGGAGAGGATACTAAACGTGGTATCATTATTTTGTTGTACTTGGGTGTCATAAAATTGCCACAATTTAAAATGGCATGGTCAAAAGAAATAAAGCTTACCGCTTTGAAAAAATAAATCAATGCTTACACTTCCACGAAAATGCTAAAAAACCATTGCGGTACATACATTTGTATTCATAAATATAAATACTGACTTTCACAATGTACTATAACGAACTGATTTTGCATGTCTGCTCGCTACGAGTATCGTAGCTCAGAGGATGTGTGTTGTTCGTCCCACCAAATTTATATAAACGTGTCCGCCCGATTGTCTAGTGAGAACGCACAGAATGTTAGGATGTTTTTACTAGGATCTTTATTCGCCGACTTGGCACTCGGCCTGGGACTAATGGTGACAGATGGTTGTCTCAACGCCTTCCCTGATGAATTGTGGCTGCTCCACCGTCTCCGCTGCCTCGTTGCTCGCTGCTCCGGTCTTTGGCCTCGGGGCTATGGGGGTCTAGGCATGCGTTACCGTTCCCAGACTAGGGTGAACAGGCACTGGGCTCTCAAAACGTACGCCTTTCGCAGCCACAGCCTCCTGTCCCTGGATCTGTTCCGGCCGGTCACACCAGACGCCTACACAGTTTCTACCTGACGGTTCAGGCATACTCCGGAAGGCCGCCAATGCAGTCCCTGTGGCAGGACGCTAGGTTCAAGACGAACGCTTCCGCCCTCGCCTCTTAGCCGTGGACTGGATACGTTGTAGTATGGCACGGTTGCTGCTGGGCCTGCGATGACTGCTCGTCGTTTCTTGTGTCCTCGATGTCCTTGCTCTGCTCACGGCGCGGATCCTGTCTCTGTTGTCCGCGTGCTCTTGTGAGACTAGGTGCAGCGGGTCTTTGGCTCTATGGATTCGGTCAGCTGCCTGTCTAGGACTCTGGCGATGAACTACTGTGCTCTCGACGCATACGCCTCTCGAGACACCCGTGGTTCGTAGCTAGTCGCACCAGGGCCTGCACAATTCTCGCCTGCCGGTTCGGGCGTACGCCGGAATTCGACAAGTCAATTGTTTTCGCATGGCAGCTGGTTCTAGACAACTTCCCTTCCGAGCCCACGGTTCTTTGTCGAAGGGCTCTTTTTATTCACTACTGTCGGACTCGCCGAGCAATACGCCAAGCTCAAA
Source organism: Drosophila carrolli (assembly GCA_018152295.1). Lineage (NCBI taxonomy): Eukaryota > Metazoa > Arthropoda > Insecta > Diptera > Drosophilidae > Drosophila > Drosophila carrolli. The sequence continues at coordinate 865,554 of JAECXJ010000170.1, read as the reverse complement.
TTGCGACCAGAATTAGAACAAAGCGCCTAGACTTAGCCGCGTGATGCCTTAAGGACCTCAGCTACCTGTTTCTCAGTTCGGAGACTTCAACTCTAAGTCCCGAACGTCTTGATGTAGCGATCTTGCTCCTGTTGACTCGGCGCGGCTCTGCTTCCTCCTGATGTTGACTTGACTTGTGTTGTTCACTGATGTGCTGCTTGTCTACTGATCTTGCTGGATTGACTCCTTATGATCGACTTATCCCGCTTCCTGCGCTCGGCCCGCTTTTATATAGGCCGGCGTATCCCGTTAATACTCGGCTTCTCCTTTTTCGGTTTTGCGCACGGCACCATACTCTGTCCAAAGTCCGCCGCCTTCTACCGTTACAAATTCTCTCCAAACTCTCTCCTACCGTATTCTCCAAACTCTCTTCTTGTTTCTCTTCAAACTCTCTCCAGCTGTACTCTCCAAACTCTCTCCAGCTGTATTCTCCAAACTCTCTCCAGCTGTATTCTCCAAACTCTCACCAGCTGTATTCTCCAAACTCTCATTTATTGGTGAGGAGTTATTTAACTCCTCACATTCTCCCCTTTCTTCGGGAACGAAATGAGACTTGCACCTCTTCTCCGGCTGTTATTTTGTAGTTCTCTCGAGATCCACTGTTCCGGATCGCTGATATGGGTCCTTCTTCCCTGGACGTCGCTCCTTCTCGTTCTATGTATTTCCCGCCCCAAGATGTTTCCCCCATAGACTTGATTTTCTTTTCTCCGGCTGTCTTCCCTGTAAATCATTGTAGCCTTCGAGTCCTCTTGCTCCTTCAAATGGTTCCCTCGACGCTCACAGCTCGTACCTGAGTTCCACAGCGCCGGTACTCCATTCCTTTTCCCGCCCAAGATGTTTCCCCCGTAGACTTGACTTTCTTCTCTCCGACTGTCTTCCTTGTAAATCCTTGTAGCCTTCGAGTCTTCTTGCTCCTCCAAATGGTTCCCTCGACGCTCACAGCTCGTACTTGAGTTCCACAGCGCCGATGCTCCATTCCTTTTCCCGCCCAAGATGTTTCCCCATAGACGTCTCGTGTTCTCCTTCGTATCTCCTTTGAATGTCCCGCCCAAGATGTTTCCCCATAGTCTTCTCGCGTTCTTCGTTTCTCCTTCGAATGTCCCGCCCAAGATGTTTCCCCCTATGCTTCGCGTTCTAAGCATCTCCTTTTCTTCGTTGTCTGGTCACACTACCGCCGATCTCGATGATTTGAATTAGTGCAGCGTTGCCTGTGCCGTCATCTCCAGTGTTCTGTGCCCATCGATCGACACTATCGTCTAGTGCCAATCGACCGCTTATAAATCGAAGCGCCCCTACCCTTTATTGAAGTGATGTAGCACAATTCTTTCACTTGGTCAGTATTTCATGCTTTCTTTTGATTTCCTTTTTGATTTTCTCCTTATGCCCTTCAGATGCCCTTTCCAGGCTCAACCTCTCTCTTGCTGAGCTGGCGACCTGACAGGGAGAGCGCAGAGAGGAAGTTAACCTCATCGCTTGGCATTGTTATTCTCCCCGGCATTAGGTAAGTATCATAAATTTTAACGTTTTTCTCGCCTGCGTTTACTTATATATTTCCTATTATATTTTTTTTTTGTTTTTTAGCTTGCTGGTGCCGCCAATGTATGCCCCCATCTTTCCAGCCACCTCCCCGACTTTAGATAAATAAGTTTGTGTTTATTTGTGTTTTTTTTCAAAATTTATTGGGCGTACTCCCGGATGCCGGGTGCCCCCACCCTCACCCGGAACCTCCGTCCGCCTTGGGTGATCAGGACGCACCTCCTTCCGCCCTTCCTTCGCGCCGTCGCGACCGCCGGTGTCTCGTTAATTCCTTCCGGCCACTCGTCGCGTGCGACCTCGCGCCAACCGCGTGGCTCCGGAGCCGACACCTGCCGCTCAAATAGCGGCCGCGAGCGCGGAGGTAGCGCTCCGACTGTTGCCGCTGCACAGGGGGTCGGTGTTTGGTCTCGGGCTCGGGCGCACCCAAGGTCCTTTCTCCAACGGCTCCTCCGGGTGCGTTGCCCCCTTCGTGTCGGATGGCCCCGTACTCGGCGTCGGTGGGGCCCATGCGTCCGCCCTGCCTCTCTTTCGGGGATCTCGCGGGTTCATTTGGGGAGCCTCTTCCTCCCATATCTGCGGCTTATCCCCGGCTGCCTCCGTCGCCAGTCCCTCTGGCCACGTCCACAACACCGACTGCTGCCGCCACCGCACACCCTCGGCTATGAATGCCCGGGTGCTGTGGCTGACGTGGGGCGCCGGTACGTCGGTCCGCACCGTCGTTGACCCCTCGGTTGCGGGGGGCGGAGTCTCCGGCGTCTTCGGCTCGGGCTGGTGGTACCGTGGGGTAGGTGGCCGTGCTGGCCGCCATGGAGGCGTAGCCCTCGGCACTTTTCCCTCGCTCGCCGGGTCTTCGCCGCGATGCCACTCCGGTTCGCACCGGGGCGTCAGCGTCACCTCCGGCCGCCATGGAGGCGTGGCCATCGGCGCTTCTCCCTCGCTCGCCGGTTCCTCGCCGCGATGCCACTCCGGCTCGTACCGGGGCGTCAGCGGCACCTCCGGCAACCATCTTGGCGGAGATGGGGCCCACTCTTCCTACTCGTCCTTCTCTTCCGGCATAGGCTCCTCTGCCGTATATCGGGGCGTTGGCGGGACCTCCCACATCCGCTGCTCCTCCTCCTCCGCCTCTCTCAATTTGGCGTGCCACCGGATGGCCGCCTCCACGTGGCGCAGCTTGGCCCTCTCTTCGGGCTTCTGCTCCCGTTCCTGCTCCGTCGGGTCTCGGACCCCAGGCCTTGCCTGACTCTGCGCCATGGCCCGTTTCAGGGACCGCCACGGGGTTCGGGTAGGCCGGGCTGCCGACCATCCTTGCCCCGGGTTGGGTCCCTGCTGGGCCGCCATCCTCCTGCGTGCTTCGGCTCGAGTGATCACATGCTCATGTTGACTGAATTTTTCCTAATGCCCTGATTCTCGCAGGGTTTTCCTCAAATGAAACCTCGGTTTCGCGCCTTCCTCTTTGTTCGTTACCGTTATCCTTTACCCAGGGTGCTTGCTCTCTTACGGTACAGCTCTCTTTGCTGTGCCGTCTTTCCCCTTTCTTCGTAAAACTCATAAGCCTTTCAGTTAGACAGATCAACATGGCACTTTGGATGCTGCGGTTCGCTGCTTCTCAACGTGCCTAAACGAATATTGTCCAGGTAGCTTCGGGATATTTCTTGGGTATCCTTGGTGTATCCTAGAGGTATCCTTGGGTTATCTCTAAAGGATCTTTGGGATGTCCTTGGTGCGGTCTTAGGGTACCCTTGTGTTATCCTTAAGGGATCCTTGGGGTATCCTTGGTGTAATCTTGATGGTATCTTTAAAGTCTCCTTGGCGTACCCTTGTGTTATTCTTAGGGGATCCTTAGGAAATCCTTAGGGTATCCTTAGGGGGCCTTTGGGGTATCCTTGTGGTGTCCTTGTAGTATCCTTGGACTATCCTTGTGTTATCCTGAGGGGATCCTTAGGGTATCCTTTGGGGTGCCTTTGGGGATCCTTGTGGATTTGATATATGCCTGCCGTTCTTACTGTTGTTGAATCGTAGTTGTTAACCGTATCCTTGTGTTTTCCTATTCAGTGTCCGTCCGCCTGGCGTAATCACGGATGATTTGGCGGATGCCCAAAGTTGAATCCTGATGCCTCGCAGTCTGGGTTTCTTTCATGTTAAACGTGTCCTTGTGCTGTCCCCTTAAGTGTCCTTTCCGCCTAGCGTGATCACGGATGGTTTGGCGACCGCCCAAAGTTGAATCCTGATGCCTTGCGGTCTGGGTTCCTTGCATGTTAACCGTGTCTTTGTGCTGTACCCGTAAGTGTCCTTTCCGCCTAGCGTGATCACGGATGATTTGGCGACTGCCCAAAGTTGAATCCTGATGCCTTCCGGTCTGGCTTCCTTACATGTTAACCGTGTCCTTGTGCTGTACCCGTAAGTGTCCTTTCCGCCTGGTTTATTGTAGTCTGTATCTATTCCTCCGATGTGATCGTCTGCTCGTTCGCAGCGTGTGTTTGTTGCTGCTTACGTTCGCCAATGTGAACCTTTCGCTCTTTATTTGAACCTGTGTGGCGTATTTTGCAGATTACCGGCGAGAGGAAATCCGTGCTTTTCCCCGAGTCTAACGTTTCCCTGTCGTATAATGCGTTTGGCAAACGGGGTTCCTGGCCCTGAGTGAGAAACGCTGGGGAGTACCCGGTTGATTCAGATATGCTTGAGTTTACTGCTAGCATAATTTCTGGCCAATTTTCGTCCCAGGTTCTTTGGTCCTTCCCTGCGAATTGAGCTATCATCGCCTTTACCGTACGGTTAGCTCGTTCTGTTGGGTTTTCCTGTGGTGTATAGGGCGCCGTGAATTGCTGCTTTATTCCCATTTCGCTAAGAAATCTTTTGAAAAATCGACTGGCGAACTGTACTCCGATATCGGTTATCACTATCTTTGGAGCCCCGAACCTTGATATTATGCGTTCTCTGAACGCCCTCTGTAGGGTCTCCCCTGTTGCTGTTCGTAGCGGTACAATTTCCGTAAATTTGGAAAACCGATCGATTAACACCAGTATCATCTGGTTTCCGTGCTTTGATCTTGGCAATGGCCCGACGAAATCCGCACATACTGTTGCCCATGGTTCCTCTGGTACCTGAGTGAGCATTTTCCCTGCAGCCTGCAGCTGATTGGGCTTGTATTTCAGGCAAACTTCTCACTTGCGTACGTGGGTCCTGGCGTCTTTGTGCATTCCTGGCCAGTAGTACCGGGCTGCCAGGCGTGCTATTGTTTTTCTGCTTCTGGATATTTTTGTGGTTGGGCCTTTATTTTCTCGCACATACTCCTGATCCAGCTGCAGCTATTGGTTGGTTTTTCCGATGCGTCTTTCATGGCCCTAAGAGTCTCCGGCAACGGTTGTCGTTCAGCTGTCCTTTCCTGTACGCTTTCTCGAAGTCGTACTGCTGTAACTCCAGGGCCCATCTTGCTATCTTTCCAGAAGGGCTTTCTATGCTGTTTAACCACTTTAAAGCCATGTGGTCTGTAACCACTTTAAAATGGTAGTCCTCCAAGTATGGCTTCAGCTTCCTGATTGCCCAAACGATTGCCAAGCACTCTTTTTCCGTTGTGGAGTAATTTTTCGCGCCGTTTAATGTCCGGCTTGAGTATGAAATGACCCTTTCGCCGTCCTCTGTCTCTTGAGTCAGGATTGCACCTAATCCATAGTCGCTGGCGTCCGTCTGAAGGATGAACTTTTTCTCGAAATCTGGGCACGCCAGCACTGGATCGGCTACTAGTCGTGCCTTTACCTCTTCGAAGGCCTGTTGGTGCTCCGGCGTCCATATCCACTTTGTGCCTTTGCGTAGAAGATCATTAAGTAGTTTTACTAAACGCGCAAAATCTGGCACAAATCGTCGATACCATGTAGCTACGCCTAGGTATTGCCGTAGTTCGCGTACTGTCGACGGTGGTTCTAGTTCGGCTATGGCCGCTACCTTCTCGGGATCTGTGCCTATCCCTTCGCTAGTAACGCGGTGTCCTAGGTAAAGCAACTCTTGCTTGAAGAATTTGCATTTATCGGCGTTAATTCTTAAGTTTGCTTCCTTGAGGCACCTGAACACTTCCTTTAGATTCTCCACGTGTTCTTTCAGCGTGCGTCCGATCACAATGATGTCATTTTGGTATGCAAACGCGTATGGTGACATCTCCGGGCCGATTACCTGATCCAGAGCCCCTTTGGATCGTGGCCGATGCTGAATGTAGTCCGAAAGGCATTACTTTCCATTGGAATAAGCCTTTGTCTGGTACTGTAAACGCCGTATATTGCCGACTATTTACCTCCAAAGGGACTTGCCAATATCCGTCTTTCAAGTCTAGACTGCTTATGTATTTTGCCTCTCTGAGTTGGTCCAGGATATAATTAATCCGCGGCATCGGGTATCAACGCATAGCCTCCACTTGCCCGTCTTCTTTTTCACCATTACGATGGGCGAGCTGTATGGACTTCTTGAATGTTCTATGAAGCCCATTTGTAACAACTCGTCCACTTGTGCGTTGATCTGTCCTTGGACTCTTGGATTCTTAGGATAGTACCTCTGTTTGATTGGCTTGTCGTCTTTCATGGTGATTTGGTGCTCGGCCACTGTAGATGTTCCTGACATGGTGCTGAAATCTGCTAACTGTTTGTCGAGGAATTTTTCAATGTCCTCTTCATCACTTAAGTGCGAATCTACCGCCACCGACACCTTTTCGTCCAGACATCCATTATGTTTTCTTTCTGGTATTCGCAATTCATGCCCGGCCCGTGAGGAAATTCCATTCCAGCACTAGTTCATCCACTACTCCTGGAAGTATTAGCAGATTCATCTCCAATTGTTTGTTTCCAAATTCCACCGTGGTCTCTAGCTGTGAGCTTATTCTGCTGCATCTGCCGTCCGCCAACCTAACTTGCCGTCTTGTCCTTGTGATCCTTCCTTTGTCAGCCAGTCTATCCGCTAGCTCCTCGTTGATGAAACTTAACGTAGCTCCCGTGTCAACTGTGGCCTTGTATGCGACGCCTTCAAATTCAACGTACGCGGATAACTGCTGCTCTTCTTCGATCAAATTGCCAGTTAGTTTTGAGAGGAGGCACTTTGCGACCCCTGTGCGCCTCTCTGCGACTGGGATCACCCAGCAGAACAGTACTCTTTGGTTTCTGCATCCTCGTGCCCAGTGTTCGTGTCCTCCACAACGGCGACATGCCTCCTGTGGGTTTATTATGTGGGTCTGTGCATTGGTGGCTCTTTGCATTGGGTTGCGTGCCACCTGAGTGGTGTTTGGGGGCCTCCATAATGTGTTCGTTGGCTACCTTTGTTGTGTTACATTGGCCGGTTTCCAATAGCCAGGATCATTAATGTGTCCAGATCATCCACTTTGTACGTTCTTAGTGAAATTCTCAGGTCTGGTGTGCAGTTGTCCTTAATTATTTCTAGGGTCTCCTTAAGCGAGTACCCGAGTGGCCTCATTAAAGTCTGCATGTCCACCATGTAATCTTTGAACGGTTCCCTGAAACCTTGTTTCCGCTGTTCCACCAACAACTGCCAACTTCGAGAAGAACCCTCTCGGCAGAAAGTACGTCTGGAAACATTCGCTGAAATCTCCCCATGTCCTCCAATGTCTATTGTTTGAAATAAACCATTTCAGAGCTTTGCCTTGCAACAGCTCTGGCATTGCACGTGGGATCATCTTTAGGTTCAGACCGTACGTGTTCGCGGACCACTCCACCTGTTCTAGGAATTCCAGTGGCTTCTCTGTGCCATCGAATTTGAACGATCATTCTCTCACTTGCATTGCTACTTTGGCGTAATCTGGTTTGTTAGGTCTTTGCTGCCCTGATTTTCTTTCTTTGCTTACGTTTCGACTCCTGCCAGCTTCCTTCATGCTGTCCACTCCAAGACTTGCTATGAGCTCCTCGGCGTCAGGGTTCAGCAATTTTTTTCCTGGGTCATCCTGTTTCCTCGTTAGGTACTCTGAGAGGGCTTTCCTCATGTCATCCGTTCTTCCCTCCAAAGTGATGCCTAACTTGGCTCCTATTTTGGCGAAATCCTCTTTCTTGAGGAGATATATCCTTCCTTTCCCCATTTTCTGTTTATTTGCTGATTCTCACCGACCGGACAATCACGTTTTGGGCGCCAGATGTTACGAACTGATTTTGTATGTCTGCTCGCTACAAGCGAAGATGTGTGTTGTTCGTTCCACAAAATTTATATAAACGTGACCGCCGGATTGTCTAGTGAGAACGCACAGAATGTTAGGATGTTTATTAGGATCTTTATTCGATGACTTGTCCCTCGGGCTGGGACTAATGGTGACAGATGGGTGTCTCAACGCCTTCCTTGAAAAATTGCGGCTGCTCCACCGTCGCTCTGCGCTGCCTCATTGCTCGCTGCTCCGGAACGCCTCCGCTGTCTTTGGCCTCGGGGCTATGAGGGTCTAGGGATGCGCCACCGTTCCCAGACTAGGGTGAACAGGCACTGGGCTCTCAAAACGTACGCCTTTCGCAGCCACAGCCTCCTGTCCCTGGATCTGTTCCGGCCGGTCACACCAGACGCCTACACAGTTTCTACCTGACGGTTCAGGCATACTCCGGAAGGCCGCCAATGCAGTCCCTGTGGCAGGACGCTAGGTTCAAGACGAACGCTTCCGCCCTCGCCTCTTAGCCGTGGACTGGATACGTTGTAGTATGGCTCGGTTGCTGCTGGGCCTGCGATGACTGCTCGTCGTTTCTTGTGTCCTCGATGTCCTTGCTCTGCTCACGGCGCGGATCCTGTCTCTGTTGTCCGCGTGCTCTTGTGAGACTAGGTGCAGCGGGTCTTTGGCTCTCGGGATTCGGTCAGCTGCCTGTCTAGGACTCTGGCGATGAACTACTGTGCTCTCGACGCATACGCCTCTCGAGACACCCGTGGTTCGGACGCTCGTAGAGTCGCACCAGGGCCTGCACAATTCTCGCCTGCTGGTTCGGGCGTACGCCGGAATTCGACAAGGCAATTGTTTTCGCACGGCAGCTGGTTCTGGACAACTTCCCTTCCGAGCCCACGGTTCTTTGTCGAAGGGCTCTTTTTATTCACTTCTGTCGGACTCACCGAGCAATACGCCAAGCTTAAATCGCGACCAGAATTAGAACAAAGCCCCTAGACTTAGCCGCGTGATGCCTTAAGGACCTCAGCTACCTGTTTCTCAGTTCGGAGACTTCAACTCTAAGTCCCGAACGTCTTGATGTAGCGATCTTGCTCCTGTTGACACCGCGCGGCTCTGCTTCCTCCTGATGTTGACTTGACTTGTGTTGTTCACTGATGTGCTGCTTGTCTACTGATCTTGCTGGATGGACTCCTTATGATCGACTCATCCCGCTTCCTGCGCTCGGCCCGCTTTTATATAGGCCGGCGTATCCCGTTAATACTCGGCTTCTCCTTTTTCGGTTTTGCGCACGGCACCATACTCGGTCCAAAGTCCGCCGCCTTCTACCGTTACACGTTCTCTCCAAACTCTCTCTTCTTGTTTCTCTTTAAACTCTCTCCAACTGTACTCTCCAAACTCTCTCCAGCTGTATTCTCCAAACTCTCTCCAGCTGTATTCTCCAAATTCTCACCAGCTGTATTTTCCAAGCTCACATTTATTTGTGAAGAGTTATTTAACTCCTCACAGTACTTATTATAGCAATAATTAGTTACAGGTCGATCATCATATAAACATTACAACACTGGGACATCTGGACTAGTATAGGACTTTACGCTGTATGTTGGCGAAGGAACCTGTCCGACGTATGGGTTGGGAATAGTTTTATATTTGGAAAAAAGGGATTCATGAGGAAAAAAATTTTAAGCTTTATTTTGATAACTGGTGTATATCTGTAAGCCTTCTGGTATATTTGCCCCAGGTACTGTATGTAAAAATAGTATAAGCAATTGCCAATTACTTTCAGATGCATGGTTAAACAAGAAAGGAAATCTAACTTCAGGCGGAGCCGAATTCTGAAAGTTATGGCATTTCCAATCGTTCAGTGATATGGCAGCTATAGGATATAGTCGGCCGATCCTTATGAAATTTGGTAGACCGGATTGAAAAAAATAAAACCCATAGAAAATTCCAACTTCCTAACTTTACAAACACCAAAGTTATGGCATTTCCGATCGTTCAGTGATATGGCAGCTATAGGATATAGTCAGCCGATCCTCATGAAATTTGGTAGGTCGGATTGATTGGCCAAAAATTAAACACATAGATAATCCCAACTTCCTAACTTTACAAACACCAAAGTTATGGCACTCCCGATCAATGAGTTATATGGCGGCTATAGGATATAATCCGTTCCGACTTATAAGCTGCGTGCAAAGGAACGAAGGGTGTGTGCAAAGTTTCAATTCGATAACTTTAAAACTGAGAGACTAGTTCGCGTAGAAACAGGCAGACAGAGATGGCGATATCAATATAATTGCCCTATATGTCGATGATATGCTTGTGGCATGTTTGAATCACAAGAGAATGGCGGCGATTATAAAGGGATTGAAGGATCATATTGAGGTAGTTGACCGAGGACCTGTAAATTATTATTTGGGATTAGAAATTAATCGAGTCGGGGTACAAGGAGACATATCCATTCATCAGCATCGATATATACTAAATTTTTTAGTGGAATGGGATATGGAGCAGTGTAAGCCAGCACCCACACCGAACGAAAATTGTAGTCAGCAAGAGGATATCACCAAATATCAGTCGTTGATAAGAGCTCTCAACTATTTGTCAATGGTATCGAGGCCAAATATTACCCAAACGGTATCGAGATTGTCACAGTTCAATAACCATCCGCATAAGGAACACGTTACAGCTACTAAGCGAGTACTTAGATATTTAAAAGGCGTTCCTAAAGGTATAATGAAATTTGGAACTAATTTAAAGAATCTTATTTGTTATACAGATGCGGACTGGGGATCAGAATCATCTGATCGGAAGTCATACAGCGGCTACATACCCATGATAGCAGGAGGCCCTGTGGCTTGGGAAGCTAAAACGCAGAACGTGGTAGCTCTTAGCTCGATGGAAGCTGAGTACATCGCCATGTGCCAGGGGGCAAAAGAGATTGCCTTCCAAAGAAGTCTTCTTAAGGAAATGGGTTTCCTAGTTCTTGTCAGAGAAGCGACCACCTTGAGATCGGACAACCAAGCTGCTATTGCCCTGGCCAGTAATCCAATGGTGCATAAGCGAAATAAACACATCGACATTCGTTTTCATTACGTCCGGGAGCAAGTAGAGAAAAAGGAGATCACGATTGACTATGTTCCCACAACGGATGTCTTTACTAAAGCCTTATTCAAGGAGAAGCATTTACAATGCTGTAAAGTTTGTAAGAACATCCCATGCTTAATTTTAAAGCAACTTGAATATATAACAGCTGATTGAGCTTTTTTCCTTGTTATACTTTGTCATAGTTCTTTAAGCGAGATCAGACTCACTGTATTAAATGACTCTAACGTTGTTCTCTTATTCGGTATAAGCTATCATCACGCGGTTACTATTGTACAGGGTTGCCCATATTCGACGGACCCATCTGACGACGCCATAACTTTTGACAGAGATGCCAGATCGCTTAATGACATACCGCGTTTGAAGCGTCAGTCCAAGCAGATTTTTACCATGGAACAATACACGCCACGCGAGCGCTCTGAAATAGTTGAAATTTACATTCAACAGAACAAGTCAATTGTGAAAACTCAACGTGCTTTTAAAAAATTAAAAAATGTGAAAAGTGCGCCTTCTAAGAACACCATTAAGCGTTTATACGAAAAATTTACGACTGGTGAGGCTCTTTCCTAATGCGAAGAGGCCAAATAAAAGTCGACCAAGGCGATCGGACGAGAATATCGCTGCCGTACGAGCCAGTGTTGAGAGGTCCCCAAGAACATCCCAAAAACGCCGTTCTCAGCAGTTGGGCATGGCTCGGTCCACTTTACAACGGATTATTCGCGTTGATTTGCATTTGTTCCCGTACAAAATTCAATTGACGCAAAGATTGTTGCTTACGGACAAGCCTCGTCGATTGGAATGGGCCCAAAGAGTCATCGAAATGGCCAAAGATGACGATCAATTTTGGAACAAAATTATCATGTCCGATGAAGCCCATTTCACATTGAATGGGACCGTAAATAAGCAAAATTGCCGTATTTACGCCACTGAAAATCCTGAGAAGATTCAAGAAGTGCCTCTTCACGACGAAAAAGTCACAGTTTGGTGCGGCGTTAGTTCGAAAACGGTCATTGGGCCGTTTTTCTTCCAAAATGAAAATGGCCATGCTGTTACCATCAACCAGGAGCGTTATCGCGACATGATGACCAATTTTGTGATGCCAATTATTCGTCGAAAGCGTATGAGGCAGTTCTGGTTTCAACAAGACGGCGCTCCACCGCACACAAGTCGCATAACAATCGATTTTCTGAAGAAATTGTTTCCGGGCCGTTTGATGTCGAAAAGTGGTGATTTGGACTGGCCACCGCGTTCGCCCGATTTGACGCCGCCTGAATTCTTCTTGTGGGGATATTTGAAGTCAAAGGTTTACGTTAACAAGCCAAGGACGAAGAGCTCAAGGACAACATTCGTGAAGAAATAGCCGCTATTCCGGCCGAAATGTTGGCGAAAACGATGGAAAATGCTGCAAAAAGGGCACAATACGCCATCAACGCCAGAGGCGGCCATTTGAAAGATATCATATTCAAAAATTGATGTAAACAAATCTACTTGGAACAAATTAAATGATTAAAATTGCCAACCACCAAATTTTTATTTTTTTCTTTGATTTTAAAAAAAAAACATGGGTCCGTCGAATATGGGCAACCCTGTAGTTAATTCGGTGAAAAATCTGACATTTTTTAAAAATTTTTATTGGCGATACGGATAGTCTCAGGTCAAATTTGGTTTTTGCATATGATTGGGAACATTTAAACAATATGTGTGATTTTTTCTTCCAAAAATATTAAAAATTGACTGAAATACAGGCAATCTCCGGGGCGCCTTGAAGAAAAGATGTTTTGCGGTGTACACGATAACCGGTCACAGAATCATCCAAAATGAAAAAATCCAATTGCATTAGTTAAAGAACAAGATTCCTCAGGTAACGTTGTCGAGTTTTATTTTTTAATGTATTTTTTTTCGATTTTTTAAGGCACTTGAAAGTCAAAAACACCGATTTACGCCTAAAACGTCGAGATATTTGTTGCTCTAAAAATAATAAATTTTCAAAAAAAAATCTCGACAGCGTTACCTGAGGAATTTAGTTGAGAACCACTGTGCAAAATTTCAAAACGATCCGTCCAATAGATTTTGCAGGATCGTGTACACCGACTTTGAAAGGGGTAACTTTTCAGGAGAGCGTTTTAAAGTTTTGGACACCCATACAAAACGAGCTAACTTACCTACGTTCAACTGCCCATAAGTTCGGAAGCTTTACTCGGATCGATCTAAAACTCTAACACAATATACTCAAAATGTTGTGCATTCAGAAAAAAAATAAAAAAAATGCGCTAAAAATTGCTCTCTTAAATGAGTTTAAAACTATTGTGAACAGCAAACAAATCCACGAGCAGTTGAGCAAAAGCAAACGCGCAAAAAGCGAGTGTTGTTTCGCATTCTTGTACCGAATGAAGGATCTGGCAATTTGTGGAGACATTTGTGATTCGGTTTGGATACAGTACGTACGGCATAGACGATTACTCAATTGACAAAACTCTCCTATACGGTGCCCGAAATATTACTAAATTCAAAGAGAAGCTGAAATGTTATGTCACTTAAAATGAGCGAGAGAAAGGGTACGACCGTGAGAAGCCAAAGCGAAACGGCGATGTGCTTTATAGCAAGAAAGTGGCAGCACCTAACAAGAATTTTAAAAAAAGGTTTCTTGTTATAATTGTGGCGAAAAAGGACACCTGTCCAATAATTGCAAGAACAAAGAGCGCGGCACTAAATGTTTCAAGTGTAACCAGTACGGACATATTTCGCGCAATTGTAAAGAAAACAAAAAAACCGAGAGCAACAAAGTGAACACCGTTCGAGTGCGGTCTAAAAGTAATTTTACAAGCAAAGAAGTTGTTCTCGCTAACGAAAAGTGCGTAGATCTGTTCGACACCGGAAGCAAATTCAACTTGGTTCGCGAGGATCTCTATAACGGTTTACGACGTCCGAGACTGCAAAACTGTAGTGTGGCTCTAATTGGTTTCGGTAGCGAGCGCGACGCAAACAAAATAAATCCAATTGGACATTTCAGAGAGACCGTTCTCATCGACAATAACGAGTTCGAGTTGAATTTCTATGTTGTTCCCATCGGTTGCATGGATTTCCAATTGATTGTCGGCGAAGAAACTTGTTTGCATGCTGAAAGTATTTTCAATCGCGACGGTTTGCAAATGCGTAAGATGCCGAGTCAGGTAGAAGAAATTGATTTTATAAACGTTATGAAAATCGACGTCGCAGAGAATAACAATGAACTTAATATCAACGAACAAGCAAGTATGTTTGCCAAGGGCGAAGTACGCAAAATCATATGCAACTACAAACCACTTCACCTGAAGACCACCAAAATCGAGATGCGCCTTATCCTGAAGGACAAGACCCCGATATTTGCCAGACCAAGGCGTTTGCCTTTTGCTGAGACGCGTTTGGTAAAGGAGCAGATTGACGAATGGCTTCAAGCTGGTATCATAGAAGTGTCTGACTCCGATTTCACAAGCCCAGTGGTAATGATCAAAAAGCGTGATGGCTCTCCAAGACTTTGCATCGATTTTCGTAGGATCAATAAGGTAATCGTTAAAGATCATTTCCCCTTGCCTTTAATCGACGACCAGCTGGACAGACTCCAGGATGCCAAGATTTTCCACACGATCGATTTGAAAAATGGATTTTTCATGTTCCTGTCTCAGAGCCCAGCCGAAAATACACATCCTTTGTCACTCAAAGTGGACAATATCAGTTTTTAAAGGTACCTTTTGAACTTTCAAACTCTGTTGGCGTTTTCCAGCGACATGTTAACGCAATTTTTCATGAGCTGACTCGCAAAGGCATCGCTCTGCCTTACATCGATGACGTCATCATAACGGCTATGGATGAAGAAAGCGCATTGCTGAACCTGAGGGAGGTTATTGACACCTGTTCAGAATATGGTCTCGAGTTGAATCTTAAAAAATGTCATTTTTAAAAACGCGTGTACAGTTCCTCGGCCATATTATAGAAAATCAGAAGATTTATCCAACCCCTGAGAAAATTGATGCTGTGGTAAAATTCAAATCACCACAAACTTTAAAGCAGTTAGAAAGTTTTTTGGGTTTAACGGGATATTTCAGGAAACTCACTGTTTAACAAAGAACAACACAAAATTTCTCATGGGGCCTAAAAAAGAAATGTCAGTACACAATTTAAAGAAGATATTGACCGCAAATCTAGTTCTGAGCATTTACAACCAGAAGCTCGAGACAGAAGTGCACACAGACGCTTCCATTGGCGGATTTGGTTCGATTCTTTTGCAGAAGTCCTTAGACGACGGTCAGATGCATCCGGTATGCTTTATGAGTAAAAAGACAACCGACGCTCAAAGAAAGTACACAAGTTACGAGCTTGAAATTCTTGCAGTCATCGAAGCACTCACAAAGTTTGAAGTATATCTGTTAGGCATCCACTTTAAAATCATTACCGACTGTAACGCCTTCACAAAAACTTTGGAGAAGCAAAATCTTTGCACACGTGTCGCTCGCTGGGTCCTATTTTTACAGGAATACGATTATAAGGTAGAGCATCGATCCGGAACTCGTATGAAACATGTCGACGCCCTCAGCCGTTACCCAATAATGACAATAGTCATGACAATTCAGAAGGTCATTGATTGCTGCATCCCGTGTATTCTGAGCAATCGTAAGAAAGGCAGATAGGAAGGACTACTGCATCCTCTGGACAAAGGAGACGTCCCTCTGCATACCTTTCATGTGGATTTCTTAGGTCCGTTAAATTCCACAAATAAAGACTACAAGCACATTTTAGCCGTTGTCGTTTACCAAATTCTGCTGGCTGTACCCGACTAAATCGACTTCCTCGAACGACGTAACCAAAGGAAAAAGAAATAAATTCTTACAAATTCGATGATACGGCCATGCTTGCATCTAAATCTAAATTGGTTTAGATCTTCGTCAGGCATAGTCGTTAGTGACCACTTCTGATGTTGTAAAAGGATAAATCACTTTACTCGTTTAATTATATGTATTAATCTCAATTTCTTTTTTAAATTTCTGTCAACTGTTCTTCTCAAACGCAAGCCACCGAATGCCGCGTCTCGGTGTTTCTCTATAGCCTAGTACACAGATCGACGAAAACTTTTCTTCAGGCTTTTTACCCCTCGGTACTCAGATCGGCGAAAAATATACCAGAAAATTATTTCGCGTTGCCAACCACCTAAAATGAACTTTTTGAGAACCCTAGCGAAAAGATTAAAAAATTGAATCTTTTGGCGCTACTCACTGAACATTTTAAAAAAAGGAGGGAAAAAATTAAATTAGCAAATAATTATCAGTAAATTAAAAAAAAAACTGTTAAATTTAAATTATGCTGTTTTTTAATTGATAATATCTTTTAAAGGCTCTTTCCCGCAAATATTATACGATATTTGAATTTTAACTGTTTGTCAACAAACCCAGCTGATTGACTCTACGACCGTAGCACGCTTAATTCTGATGAATCCTCGAAATTTTGGTCACACTGGAAAGATTAATGTTTTTACGCTAGCGTACTCGTTTGTCGCTCTGAGTACTAGGCTTATGCTTCCATTCCATTATCTGTGTCAGTGTGCTAGGTATACATACTTTTTTACAATACTTTTTGTGCGTGCTAGAAAGGGATGACAGTATAGTGCTTTAATCTAACGAAGAATTGAACTTGTTGTTATACAGAGGGCTTAATGCGTAATTATCTAAATGTATATGGTACAGTGGGCCTTGCATGTATGTATACTGCTACACACAGGATCTAAAACCTTAAAACAAGCTCTGACAAAAAGTACAAAAGGATGGGAAAGCTATCAGTTTTATTTTTCGAAATACTTGGGGCTCGATTTCAATAAAATTGGGAGTTATTTTTTTTATACGAAATATATAATAAAAATACTAATCCGAATTTCAAACATTTAAAGAATATAAAAAAAACAAATAAAATAAAAAATTAAACAAAAAGAAAAAATGGTTATTATCTGCCATCTGTTCATCTCAATTTTTTATAAATATAATTTTATGTATTGTGCAAATGCTTTTAAACTTATATATTGTATAAGCCACAATAAAATTGTTTAACTTTGTTATATATAAAAAGCCAACGACTTAGATAAATTTAATAAAACCAAGACAGACGACATAGTTTTCTACCTCGTCGATAAGACACTTATTACTGAGCTGACCAATTTTGACAATTTTAAGTGGCGCCATCTACCGAGCTGAACCCCTTTACTAAAAATGTCCTTTAACAGCTAAAGTATTGGAGCGATTTGAAAAATGTTAGAAGTGTCGATAGATATTCCCCCAACAATTTTTTTCTCTGGTGGCTTTGACATAACTCTACCGGCCTCTACCAGTTTTTTTTTAAGAGTTTTTCGATTTGTAGTAGTAAGACCTAGAATCTTCATGCTAAATTCCTAATCCGCGCTATACGGACGGAAAGACAGATGGACATGGCTTCCAAAAGCACATTTGAAGTTCATTGAGCACAGTTATTTTCAAGAGACTGCAATTGCGTTGCAGAAATTATTTTTGTGAAATTCAACAGAGATATTAAAGTGAGTGATTTTCTGTGTTTATAATGAATCAAAAATTATATGTATAGACTTAATAGTTTACAGAAATAAGCAATCATAACGTTGCAAAACTTAAATTTAATCAATCTTAAATAATTATCAGGTGAGTAATTTTTAAAACTTTAATGTTGCCTGAGGGCAACCTTGGGCCATTGTGGTACTAAATATTTTTGTGTGTAGATATGCTGCCGGAGAAGAAAGAAGACATAGAAAGAATTTTAAGCTTTGATTGGGATGTCTCTACTGACGATGAAAGTTATGATGACATAGAAGACATTCCAGCAGTGCTGGAGAAGAATTTAAAAAGTGATTATGAAACGAGGAGAAACGGTACAGATTAGTATTCTTGACAAAATAATTGGAGAAGAAGGTGAAGAGGAACATTTCTTCGAAAAAGTGAATTTGAAGCCCTTAAAATGGAGATCATGGCCATTTTAAGCTCCAGAGAGTGTTTGGGAAGAATATAATACTTCAAAAGTTGACCACGTTATGACGATAATTGATTATTTTTTCACTTTTTTCGATGACCAAGCAATTGATTTAATCACACATCAAACTGATTTATATGGGCATATAAACTCGGCATAGAGGTCAAATGTTCTGGAGAGGATACTAAACGTAATATCATTATTTTGTTGTACTTGGGTATCATAAAATTGCCACAATTCAAAATGGCATGGTCAAAAGAAATAAAGCTTACCGCTTTGAAAAAATAATTCAATGCTTACACTTCCACGAAAACCATTGCGTTTAAAGGAACATACATTTGTATTCATAAATATAAATACTGACTTTCACAATGTACTTATTATTGCAATAATTGGTTACAGGTCGATCATCATATAAAGAGTACAACCCTGCTAAGCCCCACAAATGGGGTTTGAAAATGTTTACGCGTGCTGAGACATCTGGACTAGTATAGGATTTTACGCTGTATGTTGGCAAAGGAACCTGTCCGACGTATGGGTTGGGAATATCGTCGGATGTAGTTATACCCGTTACTCGTAGAGTAAAAGGGTATATTGTATTCGTGCAAAAGTATGTAACAGCTAGAAGGAAGCGTTTCCGACCCTATAAAGTATATATATTCTTGATCAGGGTCACTAGCCGAGTCGATATAGCCATGTCCGTCTGTCCGTCTGTCCGTCTGTCTGTCTGTCTGTCCGTCTGTCTGTCCGTCTGTCTGTCCGTATGAACGCTGAGATCTCGGAAACTATAAAAGCTAGAAGATTGGCATTTTGCATGCAGATTCTAGGAGTTCCTACGCAGCGCAAGTTTGTTTCAAAAAGGTGCCACGCCCCCTTTAACGCCCACAATCGCTTATATACGATTTTAAAAATTTAAATATTTCGGAAAAGTAAAAATGCAGTTTTATTGTGTTTATCAATACCTATCGAAATGTAGAAGAAAATTTTCAAATTGGACCATTCGTTAAAAAGTTATGCGTGATCAAAGTTTCTATCTCCATCTCCCTCGCACTCCCTTTACCTGAGTAACGGGTATCTGATAGTCGGGGCACCCGACTATAGCGTTCTCTCTTGTTTATATCTGTAAGCCTTCTGGGATATTTGCCCCAGGTACTGTATGTAAAAATGGTATAAGCAATTGCCAATTACTTTCAGATGCATGGTTAAACAAGAAAGGAAATCTAACTTCGGGCGGAGCCGAATTCTGTAAGTTATGGCATTTCCAATCGTTCAGTGATATGGCAGCTATAGGATTTAGACGGCCGATCCTTATGAAATTTGGTAGGTCGGATTGACAAAAATAAAACCCATAGAAAATGCCAACTTCCTAACTTTACAAACACCAAAGTTAAGGCATTTCCGATCGTTCAGTTATATGGCAGCAATAGAATATAGTCGGCCGATCCTTATGAAATTTGGTAGGTCGTATTGATTAGCCAAAAATTAAACAACTTCCCAACTTCCTAACTTTACGAACACCAAAGTTATGGCATTCCCGATCAATCAGTTATATGGCGTCTATAGGATATAATCCGTTCCGACTTATAAGCTGCGTGCAAAGGAACGAAGGGTGTGTGCAAAGTTTCAATTCGATAACTTTAAAACTGAGAGACTAGTTCGCGTAGAAACAGACAGTGAAAGAGACATTTCCGACCCTGTAAAGTATATATATTCTTGATCAGCATCACCAGATGAGTGGATCTAGCCATGTCCGTTTGTCCGTCCATGCGTCCATTCGTCTGTCCGTCCGTCCATCCGTTCGTCCGTTTCTACGCAAACTTTTGTTTTTATTTTTTTGTTTCCTTGGGATTTGGTAATACTTAAATATTATGCAATTACGGTTTGAATTAAATTAAAATCGGACAACAATGTCATATAGCTGCCATAGAAACGATGGCAAAATGCAGCGCAAAATCGACATGGCTTCATTGTTTTTAGTAATATGGGCATAAAAATCGAAATGTAGTCGAGTTGTAATAACTGCAAGGGTATATAAACTTCGGTTTGACGAAGTTTGATTCCTTTCTTGTTAATATTTAATATTATTTATATTTGTAATTAACTAATTGATTTGAACTAAATTTGTTCTCCATTTTTTGAAATAACAAAATATACATCAATTTAAAATAATTTGTGACTTTAGTTTTATTAACTGTAATATATAAAAATCATAAAAATTTAATTTTTGGTTCGTTCAAAAGTTCAATCTTGTAAGAAGACAGTCGGCTCTTTATGAGTTTACTAGCTGTAAAGGTAATGAACTGGCAGACTATAGGTAAAAAAACACACTTTCTGGAGCACAGTGCTTTGTATAAACTAAACATTTTATTATTATTAAGACCTTATTTTTCAAAAGGAGAAATTTTTTTATGCAAGTTATATGACACTTAATAAGGGGCCCTTGCCCAATTTATAAACTACTTTGAGCCAAGAAATAACACTGACTGGTCCCGAGATAATCCCCGTGGTCAGCTATTTCTTTAAACTACGCCTCCAATTCCCACCCGAATCAGTTTTAAACTCTCCGCTTCAAACGGATTCTGTAAACATCCAAGCCAGTATTGTAAACTCCAGAGCCCCAAAAAGGGAGCCCCAAGTCCGCTAACGTAAACATCAATTTCCGACAGAATTTGAATTCTGCTGAATTTTAAATTTCAATTTATTTGACAAATTTCATCATCCTATTTTCCGACTCTCTTGGATCATTTTCTTCTTGTAGCGCTTGCTGGTGGTATGAGATACTTTTGTGGCTCCATCTGTGGCTCAAGGTTAGCGTAGAAGTGGCGCCACCTAGGGCATGCCTGACAAGGGGTGGTGGGGGTCTATCCAGTCAACAGTGGCAAGCTCCAAATCGAGGTTACGAATGGATTGGAGGCGCTACATGCTGTCTTTCCATATCCAGCAGCAGCAGAGGCAACACACACAGTTTTCTTCCAAGTGCGAGACAATTATCGAGAAAAGTAACGCGAAGTGCCGAGGGAAACAACTTTTTTTGTTCGCTAAATTGAGCCAGAATTCGGTGAGTGTGGTGAGCAGTGAAATTTAGGTGATTATTTTAGACGCGAATTTGATTCAGGCAAGCGGCTAAGAGCGGCGTATACGAAGAATTTTGGAAAGGCTGAGAAAACGGAAGCAAGACACCACTACCATCGCAACCGACATCCAACAGCAACCAGCGACGTCCCGGAAATTATTGCCAGGGATCATGGATGGCAGAAAAAAAAACCAGCAATTTCAATTTAACCTTCTTACATAAACCTAAACTTAAACTTAGTTTGAAGTAGCCTAAGAATTGTCGTCAGAACGAACATCTTCCCAATTCGCTTTCCCAATCAGCCCGTGTAAGCTTTCCCGATCGACCAGTTGAGAGGAACATGTTTCCAGTGGCGACTGAAGCCAAGTTCAAGGAGAGTTAGGTATTCCGATCGAACTTATTCGGCAGTCCATTCCACGCGCTAAATCTCGGCTTCCGTTTTCGTCGCGCTCCGCGGCGAAGGAGAAGAGAAAAAGAGAGAACAATAGGTTAATAATTTTTAGCGGCGTGAATAATTGAGCAAAAGAGAAAAAACTAAGGAAAAATGGCATAAAACTATCCAACGCGGACTAGAAGTGAAGCAGCGGAATGTAATTAATAGAATTAAAGAGTATAAATTAGAAGTTAGAGAATAGTTTTTTTGTTGTGAAAGATAATGAAGTGCGGAAACAGTAATCATCGGGAGAAAAGAATATGCCAATGCATATGAGCTAAGCGAGTGTAATCGGGATGTCAAAAGAAAATTGAAACTCAACCCCAGAAAATTCTTTTTTTTGGTGTTAGCATTAGTGTTTCCATTACTATTTCCATTTGCCTTTCTCCCCCAAATTCAACAGCAACAACATCGCGAAGAAAGCGCGTTCGTCGTTGGATTTAAAGTATGCGGTGAGTCCATCTATTTTATACCCTTGCAGAGGGTATTATAATTTCAGTCAAAAGTTTGCAACGCAGTGAAGGAGACATTTCCGACCCTATAAAGTATATATATTCTTGATCAGCATCACCAGGAGAGTCGATCTAGCCTATCCGTCCGTCCGTCCGTCCGTTTCTACGCAAACTAGTCCCTCAGTTTTAAAGCTATCTGCTTGAAACTTTCCCAAAAGTTGTCTTTCTATTGCAGGTAGTATATAATTCGGAACGAGCCGGATCGGGCGACTATATCATATAGCTGCCATATAACTGAACGATCGGAGAAGCCATAACTTTGGTGTTTTTAAAGTTAGGAAGTTGGGATTTTCTATGGGTTTTATTTTTGGCCAATCAATCCGACCTACCGAATTTCATAAGGATCGGCCGACAATATCTTATAGCTGCCATATAACTGAACGATTGGAAATGTCATAACTTTGGTGTTTTTAAAGTTAGGAAGTTGGGACTTTTTATGAGTATTAAGAATGCATCATATGAATATTCTGCAAGGGTATATCAACTTCGGCTCCTCCCGAAGTTAGCTTTCCTTAGCTTTAAAAACAAGGGGTCGCTTAGGCTATGGCCACAATGGGATTGAGCGACCATAGGAAGGGTGGACAAACAGGGGACTCTCCAAAAACATCGAGGGAGGGCCAAAAGGAAAGAATTCAATAGCCGATCGAGAAGTAGCAAGTCTTGTGTGTGTGTGTCTCCTTTCTCTCAGTGTAGCTTGTCATCGCACACGAATTTATCTAATTATCATTTCGAATGGGCACCGGTGGAAACGAGCAAGAACATCACAGCCATAGCTGACGAGCCGAGCCGGATCATTTTTTATCGCGTGCGCTAGTATTTCACCCTCTCCATCTCGCACGGAGTTTTGTTCAGGGTACCTACCCGTTACAAAGTTTAATTATTGATCATTGAACTCGAAGTCAGAAGACCGAGTTTGCAACCGAATAAGAAACATTACCAATTGAAAAGTAGTGAGCAGTTAAAATTATAAGTTCGACCTATAACATTTGTAATACTGAATAAGTTTTTAAAAAATAAAATAAATTTGTAATTAAATTCTCTAGTGAGAAATTTCATTTCATTAGAAAAATTCTAAGACGAGCCTTTAAAACCAAATAAAAACATTTTAAAGTGAAAAATCCCGATCCCGACGAAATAAAAAAGTTTGTGTTGATCAACTGGTGGAAATCAATTAATGAAATAATCCCCTTAAGGGGACCCCCCATTCCCGATTTCAAATTTTGACGATTTTCAATGGGCTGGTAAATAAACATATATTATTTTTTAGGCTTGTAACTTTGCTACCATTTAGTTGAAGTCTTAAAAAAGAAGAAACAAATTTTACATCATTTTTTATACCCTTGCAGAGGGTATTATAATTTTGGTCAAAAGTGTGAAACGCAGTGAAGGAGACATCTCCGACCCTATAAAGACTTGATCAGGATCACCTCCTGAGTTGATATAGCCATGTCCGTCTGTCCGTCTGTCTGTCCGTCCGTCTGTTTCTACGCAAACTAGTCTCTCAGTTTTAAAGCTATCGAATCGAAACTTTGCATACACCCTTCTTTCCTTTGCACGCAGTATATAAGTCGGAAAGGCCTGGATCGGCCGACTATATCCTGCCATATAACTGATTAATCGGAAATGCCATAACTTTGGGATTTTCTATGGGTTTTATATTTGGCCAATCAATCCGACCTACCAAAGGTAGGATCGGCCGACTATATCCTATAGCTGCCATATAACTGAACGATTGGAAATGCCATAACTTTGGTGTTTTTAAAGTTAGGAAGTTTGGATTTTTTATGAGTATTAAGAATGCATCATATGAATAATTTTCTAGAATATAATTTACAGAGTATTCTGCAAGGGTACATCAAGTTCTGCTCCGCCCGAAGTTAGCTTTCCTTTCTTGTTATACCCTTGCAGAGGGTATTATAATTTTGGTCAAAAGTGTGCAACGCAGTGACGGAGACATCTCCGACCCTATAAAGTATATATATTCTTGATCAGGATCACCTCCTGAGTTGATATAGCCATGTCGGTCTGTCCGTCTGTCTGTCCGTCTGTCTGTTTTTACGCAAACTAGTCTCTCAGTTTTAAAGCTATCGAATTGAAACTTTGCACACACCCTTCTTTCCTTTGCACGCAGTATATAAGTCGGAACGGCCGGGATCGACCGACTATATCCTATAGCTGCCATATAACTGATTGATCGGAAATGCCATAACTTTGGGGTTTTTAAAGTTAGGAAGTTTGGAATTTTTATGAGTATTAAGAATGCATCATTTGAATAATTTTGGAGAATATAATTTACAGAGTATTCTGCAAGGGTTTATCAACTTCGGCTCCGCCCGAAGTTAGCTTTCCTTTCTTGTTTTTTTTTTTTTTTTATTAAACAAAAGCCCTTCTTTTCGGAGGCGCATGTGATTTCCGTTCACTGGAACATCTGAAACCAAAAATTCCAACGGGATTAGGAAGAGTACATGTATGGTTATAGCATGAACTAGGATTATGAAATTCGCACAAAAATTAAGAAAATTGCGAACCTTTGAACATTTTTTTTGAAAATCCCCTTCTTTCAGCCAGAAATCAAGTTGAAAAGTAAAGAAGATCTTCGCCGATTTGATTTATCCATGCTATAGCTATATATGTATAGAACAACGTATTAAAATTTGGAACCGATTAATAGTTTTTGAGTAACCTTAAGCGCCAGTCGTTAAAATACTGTTTCGAGAAAAACGCGTTTAAAGTTTTGAGAAGCTCTCGCCGTCGCCTGACGCTTCCACCATGAATCGGATATATCTTCAAAAGTTTCTGAAATTTTCACTTGAAATTTTTAAGGAACTAAAAAAAATATATCGTTATTTTGAAACCGAGAATGGGGGGTCCCCTTAACTCAAATAATTACAAAAACAGAATCGATTATCAACCCCAAAACAGGATCATCAATCAACATAAGACAAATCACGAATACGAATTCGTGAGCCATAATATTATTTTTTATTATTTATAAGAATTTTTTTACAAGAAACTAGTAATTAAGAAAAACAAAGTGGAAGAATTAATTTACAATGAATCCACAAGCTCCAACACCTTCAACCAGCCAGGCTGGAACAAATAATTAAACTTTTAATGTAGGAGAAGTAATAAAACAAATTGTTAATTATAAGTTGAATCCATTAAAAGATGAGATTGTAAGCCTAAGATCACAGTTATCACAAAAAATAAAAAAGGTTGAAAATGATCAGATGGAAGTTATCGATCCTAACATTAAAGGCGATACATTTTGTGAGATCATAAAATCTGTCAGGGAACAGAGGTGAGGAAGATAAATACGTAAGCTGGAGAGAATCAACAGAAATAGCTTACGGGCAATATGCCAGGGGGAGCTATAGATTCTGCTCTGCACTATCAATCTTAAGAAAAAAAATAAAATAAATGGCAAGACTAGACTTTGTCTTTAGTGACGACCGTCCCATCCATATTGAACAAGAATTGAGTATTTTAAATAAAGGAAAATTATCTATAATGGATTATTATGGATTGATTAATACCAAATTAACTCTAATAATAAATAAAACTATTATGAACTATGGCAGGAATAAACCTATAACTGCCGAAATGAACGAAAAAAATTGTAAGACAGCTTTAAGAGTTTTTAAAACCGGCCAGACTTACCAAATGCATATGTAATAGTTCAAGAATTGGAAAGTAAAAACATGAGGGCTCATTTCGCAAATAGTTTCACAACTAAAAAAAAGAAATAAATATAAAAACCTCAAAATTAAAGAGTACCAACAGGAACTGTTAGCCAACCGGCTAACAAGACAATGAGGTTGAACAACATTGAAGAAGATTATTACATTAAAACAGGAATTTAAAGAGTATCCACAGTGAATAAGTATTCAATAATTAAGCATTATCTCTTGATAACTATATTTGATACTCGATATCCTTTTTATGAAATAGGTGTGTCTGAGTCTAGATTTACGTGTTGGCTATAACATATTGAAAACAAGAAAGGAAAGCTAACTTCGGGCGGAGCCGAAGTTGATATACCCTTGTAGAATATTCTATAAATTATATTCTCCCAAATTATTCATATGATGCGTTCTTAATACTCATAAAAAGTCCCAACTTCCTAACTTTAAAAACACCAAAGTTATGGCTTTTCCGATCGTTCAGTTTTATGGCAGCTATATGATATAGTCGCCCGATCCGGCTCGTTCCGACTTATATAGAAAGACAACTTTTGGGAAAGTTTCAAGCAGATAGCTTTAAAACTGAGGGACTAGTTTGCGTAGAAACGGACGGACGGACGGACAGACGGACATGGCTAGATCGACTCTCCTGGTGATGCTGATCAAGAATATATATATTTTATAGGGTCGGAAATGTCTCCTTCACTGCGTTGCAAACTTTTGACTGAAATTATAATACCCTCTGCAATGGTATAAAAATCGGATCTGTAATTGATACAGCAGAAGAGGTAATAAAATATAAAGGAGGAAAAATTAGATTATGATAACGGTAATATATATTAACTTTTTTTGACAAAAGAAAACACCATTCGGGAAGCGGAAGTTTATATACCCTTGCAGTTATTACAAAACGAGGCAGGTATATATTAAAGGAATACATTTCACCTAATATAACAACAGGAATGCATTGTACTTTAGAAGACCTTTATAAAATTGAAAAATTACTTAAGGGTAATTTTATAAATAAATTTAAAAATTTTTTTTATTTACTAAAATATTTTTCCAGGTTGTCGAAAACACTGCTGACAGATCGCTAATAATAACAGAAAAGCATTGTCGAGCACACAGAGGGCTTGATGAAAACTATAAAAAAATAACCCGACTATATTATTGGCCTTACCTATATAAAAAACGCAAGGAGTTTGCTAAGAATTGCACAATCTGCAACAAATATAACAGACATCCAGAGCAAATTCCTATCGGTCAGGCACCTATTCCGGATTACTCCCGAAATCGTATATTTATCACTTGTATAGATTCTTATTTAAGATTTTTAGTCGTAAATGAAATCCCAAATAAATTAAATATAGAAAAAAATTTCAGAAATTCTGAAACAATTCCGATTAGCCAAAACCACGATGATAGATAACGAGCCAAGTTTTTCTTCATCCCAATTTAAATTTTTTGCCATAGAAACGGGATATCTTTATTTTATGCAGATCCTCGACATGGTACATTCAACGGACAAATAGAAAGGGCAAATTATAATTAGAGCAGCACAAAAGTATAACTTATCAATTCACTCTATAACCTATCAACGACCTTATGATATATTATTTAATAAAATCAAACATAATAAAACCACCCAATTATTAAAACAAGCACAAGAGAAAATGTACATTTTCACAATAAAGATAGACAAGTAAACGACTATCACGTAGGAGAAGTAAGGAGTAGGAAATAAGCTTATTTCTCTAGATATAAAAAATATAAAAAAGATATAAAAAACAGGTAGTTAAGGAAAATCATCATAATAAAGTTATTATTAATAGCAGAAATCGTACGATTAATAAAGAAAATATTAGAATTTTAAATAAATTAATTTATCTTAAATTCCAGATAGTGGAAACCAAAATTATGGATACACAAACCATTATTTCTTTCTTTACAAGGATACCAAAGAAGACCTCATTTATGAATCATACGCAGATTTATTTATTATAACTAATTTAAGTTTTTATAATGATTTAATCAATCTTGAAAAATAATTTTTAAATCAGAATTTACATCGGGAAATATGCCACGATTTAAATCATAATACTTATTTCACAAATAATACCCAATAGCTCAAAAAAAGGTATTAATGAATGAGTCACCATTTGAAAATGGATAGCAGAACACCAGATCATGTTGATTTCATAACAGTTCAAAACAAAATTGACGATTTTATTCCAGAATATTTAAAGAAATAAAAACTCTATCTTACGATTTAAAAACCGCTTTAAATGCTAGCGTAAAAACTTTAATCTTTCCAGTGTGACCAACATTTTGAGAGTTCATCAGATTTAAGCGTGCTACGGTCGTACTGTCAATCAGCTGGGTTTGTTGACAAGCAGTTAGAATTCAAATATCGTATTTGCGGGAAAAAGTTTTTAAAAGATTTTATCAAATACCTTGGCAAGACAAGTCTGCCGCTGCACAAAGAAATTAAAAACAATACAATTTAAATTTAACAGTTGTTATTTAAAATTTACTACTAATTATTTGCTAATTTAAAGTTCATAGCTGCACTTTCATCCCCTTAAGGGGACCCCCCATTCACGATTTCAAATTTTGACGATTTTCAATGGGCTGGTAAATGAACATATATTATTTTTTAGGCTTGGAACTTTGCTACCATTTAGTTGAAGTCTTAAAAAAGAAGAAACAAATTTTACATCATTTTTTATACCATTGCAGAGGGTATTATAATTTTGGTCAAAAGTGTGAAACGCAGTGAAGGAGACATCTCCGACCCTATAAAGACTTGATCAGGATCACCTCCTGAGTTGATATAGCCATGTCCGTCTGTCCGTCTGTCTGTCCGTCCGTCTGTTTCTACGCAAACTAGTCTCCCAGTTTTAAAGCTATCGAATTGAAACTTTGCACACACCCTTCTTTCCTTTGCACGCAGTATATAAGTCGGAACGGCCGGGATCGGCCGACTATATATAGCTGCCATATAACTGATTGATCGGAAATGCCATAACTTTGGGGTTTTTAAAGTTAGGAAGTTTGGAATTTTTATGAGTATTAAGAATGCATCATTTGAATAATTTTGGAGAATATAATTTACAGAGTATTCTGCTAGGGTATATCAACTTCGGCTCCGCCCGAAGTTAGCTTTCCTTTCTTGTTTTTTTTTTTGTTATTAAACAAAAGCCCTTCTTTTCGGCGGCGCATGTGATTTCCGCTCACTGGAACATCTGAAACCAAAAATTCCAACGGGATTAGGAAGAGTACATGTATGGTTATAGCATGAACTAGGATTATGAAATTCGCACAAAAATTAAGAAAATTGCGAACCTTTGAACATTTTTTTTGAAAATCCCCTTCTTTCAGCCAGAAATCAAGTTGAAAAGTAAAGAAGATCTTCGCCGATTTGATTTATCCTAGTTCATGCTATAGCTATATATGTATAGAACAACGTATTAAAATTTGGAACCGATTAATAGTTTTTGAGTAACCTTAAGCGCCAGTCGTTAAAATACTGTTTCGAGAAAAACGCGTTTAAAGTTTTGAGAAGCTCTCGCCGTCGCCTGACGCTTCCACCATGAATCGGATATATCTTCAAAAGTTTCTGAAATTTTCACTTGAAATTTTTAAGGAACTAAAAAAAATATATCGTTTTTTTGAAACCGAGAATGGGGGGTCCCCTTAACTCAAATAATTACAAAAACAGAATCGATTATCAACCCCAAAACATGATCATCAATCAACATAAGACAAATCACGAATACGAATTCGTGAGCCATAATATTATTTTTTATTATTTATAAGAATTTTTTTACAAGAAACTAGTAATTAAGAAAAACAAAGTGGAAGAATTAATTTACAATGAATCCACAAGCTCCAACACCTTCAACCAGCCAGGCTGGAACAAATAATTAAACTTTTAATGTAGGAGAAGTAATAAAACAAATTGTTAATTATAAGTTGAATCCATTAAAAGATGAGATTGTAAGCCTAAGATCACAGTTATCACAAAAAATAAAAAAGGTTGAAAATGATCAGATGGAAGTTATCGATCCTAACATTAAAGGCGATACATTTTGTGAGATCATAAAATCTGTCAGGGAACAGAGGTGAGGAAGATAAATACGTAAGCTGGAGAGAATCAACAGAAATAGCTTACGGGCAATATGCCAGGGGGAGCTATAGATTCTGCTCTGCACTATCAATCTTAAGAAAAAAAATAAAATAAATGGCAAGACTAGACTTTGTCTTTAGTGACGACCGTCCCATCCATATTGAACAAGAATTGAGTATTTTAAATAAAGGAAAATTATCTATAATGGATTATTATGGATTGATTAATACCAAATTAACTCTAATAATAAATAAACCTATAACTGCCGAAATGAACGAAAAACATAGTAAGACAGCTTTAAGAGTTTTCAAAACCGGCCAGACTTACCAAATGCATATGTAATAGTTCAAGAATTGGAAAGTAAAAACATGAGGGCTCATTTCGCAAATAGTTTCACAACTAAAAAAAAGAAATAAATATAAAAACCTCAAAATTAAAGAGTACCAACAGGAACTGTTAGCCAACCGGCTAACAAGACAATGAGGTTGAACAACATTGAAGAAGATTATTACATTAAAACAGGAATTTAAAGAGTATCCACAGTGAATAAGTATTCAATAATTAAGCATTATCTCTTGATAACTATATTTGATACTCGTTATCCTTTTTATGAAATAGGTGTGTCTGAGTCTAGATTTACGTGTTGGTTATAACATATTGAAAACAAGAAAGGAAAGCTAACTTCGGGCGGAGCCGAAGTTGATATACCCTTGTAGAATATTCTATAAATTATATTCTCCCAAATTATTCATATGATGCGTTCTTAATACTCATAAAAAGTCCCAACTTCCTAACTTTAAAAACACCAAAGTTATGGCTTTTCCGATCGTTCAGTTTTATGGCAGCTATATGATATAGTCGCCCGATCCGGCTCGTTCCGACTTATATAGAAAGACAACTTTTGGGAAAGTTTCAAGCAGATAGCTTTAAAACTGAGGGACTAGTTTGCGTAGAAACGGACGGACGGACGGACAGACGGACATGGCTAGATCGACTCTCCTGGTGATGCTGATCAAGAATATATATATTTTATAGGGTCGGAAATGTCTCCTTCACTGCGTTGCAAACTTTTGACTGAAATTATAATACCCTCTGCAATGGTATAAAAATCGGATCTGTAATTGATACAGCAGAAGAGGTAATAAAATATAAAGGAGGAAAAATTAGATTATGATAACGGTATATATATATTAACTTTTTTATATAACAAAAGAAAACACCATTCGGGAAGCGGAAGTTTATATACCCTTGCAGTTATTACAAAACGAGGCAGGTATATATTAAAGGAATACATTTCACCTAATATAACAACAGGAATGCATTGTACTTTAGAAGACCTTTATAAAATTGAAAAATTACTTAAGGGTAATTTTATAAATAAATTTAAAAATTTTTTTTATTTACTAAAATATTTGTCCAGGTTGTCGAAAACACTGCTGACAGATCGCTAATAATAACAGAAAAGCATTGTCGAGCACACAGAGGGCTTGATGAAAACTATAAACAAATAACCCGACTATATTATTGGCCTTACCTATATAAAAAACGCAAGGAGTTTGCTAAGAATTGCACAATCTGCAACAAATATAACAGACATCCAGAGCAAATTCCTATCGGTCAGGCACCTATTCCGGATTACGCCCGAAATCGTATATTTATCACTTGTATAGATTCTTATTTAAAATTTTTAGTCGTAAATGAAATCCCAAATAAATTAAATATAGAAAAAAAAATTTCAGAAATTCTGAAACAATTCCGATTAGCCAAAACCACGATGATAGATAACGAGCCAAGTTTTTCTTCATCCCAATTTAAATTTTTTGCCATAGAAACGGGATATCTTTATTTTATGCAGATCCTCGACATGGTACATTCAACGGACAAATAGAAAGGGCAAATTATAATTAGAGCAGCACAAAAGTATAACTTATCAATTCACTCTATAACCTATCAACGACCTTATGATATATTATTTAATAAAATCAAACATAATAAAACCACCTAATTATTAAAACAAGCACAAGAGAAAATGTACATTTTCACAATAAAGATAGACAAGTAAACGACTATCACGTAGGAGAAGTAAGGAGTAGGAAATAAGCTTATTTCTCTAGATATAAAAAATGTAGGTGGCACAAATGCGTCTTATTAATTCAGCGGTCACAGCGAAAGTGAGTTTATTCGTTTCCAAATTATGCGTGCTTAGCCTATTTCACAAGAGTGGAACTTAAACTGATCGTACGTGCGAGACCGAGATAGACATAGTGTTCGGTTGACGATAGGTTTCGCACAAGATTAAAGGAGGCATATATAGGATATAATAATTGTGGAACTTATCTTAGAGTATGTATTTACAATAGGATCCTTAGTACTTAAGTGTAGGTGTATATGTACATGTGTGTGTGTAACTGCTTGCTACAATTCGGCCATCCTGACCGGAGAGCTCCTGATCTCTTAACTATTAACATTATTGATCCATGGGCGAATATTCGATATTGCCCAAACTCCCTTGTAAGGAAGTCTTGACTGTTGAAAACCTTCACAATCCTCCAAGACATATCTATCATTACGCAGTACTTTAGTTACTCTATAAGGACCTTTAAACTTTGGTATTAGTTTTTTCGACGCTCCTATGTGAGAGTCGAAATTTTTAATCATTACTAAATCCCCTTGCTCATACCTGTGAGGCTGTTTTCTATTAGAGTCTGTTCGCAACTTATTGTACTCTTGTAACTTTTCAATGCTCTTACTGGCTTTTTGTCTAATTTTCTTCAAGTTTCTATTTTCACTATCCTTATTTAATTCTTCCAAACTTTCCTTCAAGCTATCTATGACTTTGCCCTTTTGAGACACTCCGAACAAAACCTGACTTGGATGCTGATTTATCGATCTTTGAACTGTATTATTAAGAGCATGTTCAACCGTTCCTAAAACTGTATCCCAGTAACATCCTTTCCCTGGTTCGGTCAATTTAGCAATCATGGGGCCAATGCTTCTATTTACTCTTTCGACTTGACCATTTGCCTGCGGAGATTCAGTAGCTATTTTTATGTGCTTAACGTTGTTTTCCTCTAAGAAATCCTGAAATTCTTTGGATGTAAAACATGTTCCCCGGTCTGAAATCACACATTTTGGCCTACTATAAGCCCTAAAATAGTCTTTTAACGCTAAAATTGCTTCCCTGGATTTTGTGGTTTTAGCTGGATAAAGCCTTACAAATTTCGTAAACGCATCTATAATTACTAATACGTGCTTGTTAGATCTACTTTTATCTACAGGACCATAATGATCAATGTGTATTACGTCAAAGGGAGTGGTTTCTTTGGGAATGTTGTGAAGAAAACCTTCCTTTTTTCCAGACTTTTCTGAATAGGCAATACATTTCAGGCAATTATTAATGTGTAGCTTGCATTTTTCTCTAACTTTTGGGAACCAGTAGCTTTTTGAAATCACTTCTACCATTTTATCTATACCAACGTGTCCTAACTGATCATGATAGCTAAACAAAACATGTCTTTCCATTTCGCTTGGTACATAAAATAAAAGAGCTTCCTTATCCTTTTTCCTGTAAACTATTCCATTACGCATTTCATAATCTTTGAGTTCTTCTCTTTGCAACTTTTCAACAATGCTTTTTATTTCCTTATCTCTACTCTGACAAATAATTAAGTTTTCTTCAAAGGAGTTAGAATCTATCGTAAGTATGTGTGTGTTTCTACTCAGTGCATCCACGTGTTGCATGCGCTTTCCAGCTCTATGTTCTAGACTATAGTCGTAATCCTGAAGAAATAGCGGCCACCTTTTCTTACCAGATCGTATAATGGCTTTGCTTTTGTTGAAAAATCTTTTACAAATCGTCTAAAATAAGAACACAGTCCCAGAAAGCTCTGAACTTCATGCGTTTTTGTTGGTACAGGAAAATCTCTTACCGCTTGCATACCTTTCGAATCAGGTTTAATACCCTTTCCTGATATTATGTACCCTAAATACTTAATTTCACTTTGAAGAAATTCACACTTGTCTAACCTTAGTTCGAGTTTGTTGCCTACCAATCGCTTAAATACTTCAGTTAATATTTCTAAATGACTCTTACTATCATTCGTTGCTATCAAAATGTCGTCCATGTAAATAAGAACCTTATCTTCTTTGACCAAATCAGCAAAAATTTTATTTACAAATCTTTGGAACACTGCAGGGGCGTTTCGTAATCCAAACGGCATTCTAAGCCATTCATATTGGCCCATTGGCGTTGTGAAGGCGGTAAACTTAACGGAATCTTCATGCATATGCACGTGGAAAAACCCGTTTTTGAGATCTAACTTGGTAAAAAGGATTTTTTCTGAAAGTTTATCAATTAGGTCGTCTATTAAGGGGGTGGGGTAATTATCTTTTAACATATTTTTGTTAAGTGTTCGATAGTCTACGCACATTCTTAACTCTCCAGACTTTTTCTTAACTAGTACTATTGGTGAAGCATATTCCGACTCGCTTCCTCGTATGATACCATTTCTAATATAATCATCTAACAAATTCTGCACTTGACCTTTTTCTGTGTATGACAATCGTCTTGGAGGGTAATTAAACGGTTTCGTCTTGTCAAAATTTAGTTTCATTTCCCATTTAACTAAGGGGATCTCTGGCCGTTTCGCTTTTATATAATATTTATCAAAAATGTTAATAAGACTGTTCTTTAAACTAAACTCGCACTTTTCACTTATATTTAATTGGTTGCATTCAGTTGGAATGGGGTATTCAATTGACAATATTTCAGACTCGAATTGCTCGCTTAAATTTGGACTTGACTCTGCCGTATCATTTGAACTACTTAATTTGCTTGTATTTTCGTTACATTTCTCATTGCTCTCCAATTCAACATTAACTTTACTCTTAGACTTTTTAATTTTATCTATCTTCCTATCATTTTCAATTCTATCATCAGACCGATCCATTGTTGTAACAACACAACTATTCTTAAATTTGTTATCAAAATCTATTCTATTCCAGTTCAAAAAATTATTTTCAGTAATCCTATCATTTGAGCAATCGTTTTCCATACTTCTATAATTTGAGCAATCATTTTCCATAATTCTATCATTCGAGCAATCATTTTTCATAATCCTATCATTCGAGCAATCATTTTTCATAATCCTATCATTTAAGCAATCATTTTTCATAATTCTATCATTCGAGCAATCATTTTTCATAATCCTTTCATTTGTGAAATCATTTTCAATATTTCTATCATTTTCCAACACGATCTTAAAGTTACATGTGTTCATAAAATCTCTGCCTAGAACAGCGCAATATGCCATTGATTTGTTCGCCACAACCAGTAATTCAAAATTAAACTTTTCTTTATTTATAAAAACAAAGCATGGTAATTTTCCATATATATCTAAAGGACTTTTGTTTAAGCCAAAGTAATTTTTAAGATTATTGATATTTTGATAAAACTCATTGGGCTCCCAGAATCAATTAGGCATTCTACAAATAAATACTGATTAGGTTCTGTCTTAAAGTGAATTTTAAACGATTCTACGTATTCGTTGCTGGAAATGTTTTTCTTCTCCGTGCACTGAGCCACTAGGTGCTCCAGACTTCCACATCCGTAGCAGGATCCGTACTCACGCTTGGGTTTGCGACATACGGCTGCGAAATGTCCAACAGAGTTGCAGTTGAAACATCTATTAGTGGAGCCCAAACCAGGTCCGTTCTCGGCAGCCACTTTGGGGCGTCCAGGTGTGAACGGTGTTCTGCGTAACGAAACTTTCGTAAATGCCTGCAAAAGTTGTGCAGACGAGTTGAAGAAATGCATATGCGCTTGTTGACGCAGAAGTGTATCCGGAATTCCTTCGATGATATTGTCAATCAGCTCCTCGTCGTCCATCTGAATGTGCGCAGCTAAGCGTGTTTTTCCACTGAAATAGGTGGCGAAATCTTCAGATGGTTGCCACTTGCGCTCCTGAAACTTGCGTCGGGACATAATCTTGCTTTCCTTGGAATGAAAAGCCTCCGCCAGTTGAGTCAGCAATTCTTGAGTTGGCAGCGTCAAAATATTTTCTGTGGAGTGTAACCAAACTTGAGCGCGGTCTTTTAACTTAGACATTACCAGCATGCGAACTAGATCGTCGCTCAGTTTGTACATCTTAATAATGGCATTAAGATGAGCAATCCATGTCCTAACTGGTACTCTGTTGTTGGCAGCACCGTCAAAAACAGGGAGCATTTCTGTCACCATGGTCAGCAAAAGATTATTATTAGAAAATGATGTACCAAATCTGGCATCCTCGACGACGACATTTTCTAAATCCAATGGGACAACATTGTTATTTGGTGTGGCCACGTTGTTCTGGCCTTGTGGTACATCGTTGGTTGAAGTTGCGGTCACACTGTCCAACGGCGGACGCCGATAAACTTCCATTTTCAGCAGCTCGTTTTCCAATTGGAGCGATTCCAACTGACGCTTCATGGATTCCAAAGAAACTTCTGGAACGTTCTCGTTGTTTGGAATTACGCCGTTGTTTTGGCAAGCAAGCGTCGTAGCCCCGGCTTCATTGATATCGTTTCCTCGGTCTGCTGACGAATTGGGTCTTTCCTCGGACGCAGCTTCTGTCTCGGAGATGTCCTTGGGATCCAATGTTGGGCAAACCCCACGGGCCTCGGGAGGGACCCCATTCAGACGCGATGCAAGCGCCGCCTTGTTGCCGCTTTTCTGCATTCCGAGGTTTTCCAGCCATCTTCGGAGTTCTGCTGCACTGTAGTCGTCTACACCGATGGTTTCCATTTTTTCGCACTAAATTTTATTTTAATTTTACTCGTAGGCTGAGTATAGTGCAAAAAAAAATTTTTTATATTTTTTGCAGTAATCCCACTTCTGAAATTGTAGGTGGCAGAAATGCGTCTTATTAATTCAGCGGTCACAGCGAAAGTGAGTTTATTCGTTTCCAAATTATGCGTGCTTAGCCTATTTCACAAGAGTGGAACTTAAACTGATCGTACGTGCGAGACCGAGATAGACATAGTGTTCGGTTGACGATAGGTTTCGCACAAGATTAAAGGAGACATATATAGGATATAATAATTGTGGAACTTATCTTAGAGTATGTATTTACAATAGGATACAATAATAGTACTTAAGTGTAGGTGTATATGTACATGTGTGTGTGTAACTGCTTGCTACAAAAATATAAAAAAAGATATAAAAAACAGGTAGTTAAGGAAAATCATCATAATAAAGTTATTATTAATAGCAGAAATCGTACGATTAATAAAGAAAATATTAGAATTTTAAATAAATTAATTTATCTTAAATTCCAGATAGTGGAAACCAAAATTATGGATACACAAACCATTATTTCTTTCTTTACAAGGATACCAAAGAAGACCTCATTTATGAATCATACGCAGATTTATTTATTATAACTAATTTAAGTTTTTATAATGATTTAATGAATCTTAAAAAATAATTTTTAAATCAGAATTTATGCCACGATTTAAATCATAATACTTATTTCACAAATAATACCCAATAGCTCAAAAAAAGGTATTAATGAATGAGTCACCATTTGAAAATGGATAGCAGAACACCAGATCATGTTGATTTCATAACAGTTCAAAACAAAATTGACGATTTTATTCCAGAATATTTAAAGAAATAAAAACTCTATCTTACGATTTAAAAACCGCTTTAAATGCTAGCGTAAAAACTTTAATCTTTCCAGTGTGACCAACATTTTGAGAGTTCATCAGATTTAAGCGTGCTACGGTCGTACTGTCAATCAGCTGGGTTTTTTGACAAGCAGTTAGAATTCAAATATCGTATTTGCGGGAAAGAGTTTTTAAAAGATTTTATCAAATACCTTGGCAAGACAAGTTTGCCGCTGTACAAAGAAATTAAAAACAATACAATTTAAATTTAACAGTTGTTATTTAAAATTTACTACTAATTATTTGCTAATTTAAAGTTCATAGCTGCACTTTCATTGTGTTTTTTCGTACATTCTTGACCTAAAAAACATTTTGCTCTGACAAGAGGCACCCCAGATAGTATTAATGTTATTTTGTCCTCACATGTAAACACCGGCAATCGACTTTTGCGAGTTTTTGAGTTTTTCCCTCCATTTCTTATACTGTTCTGTGAGAAGCGCACGCCAAAAGATTAAAATTTGTAATCTTTTCGCTAGGGTTCACTAAAGTTCATTTCCGCAGACTGGCAACGCAATTTTCTGGAATTTTTTTCGTCGGTGAAAAAAAGTTGACGAAAAATGAACGCCAGCTGTTTGCTTCTCGCTCTCTCTCATGACTGGCGTACGGTTTTCGTCGATCTGGATACTAGGCTTTATGTAATAAAATAGGAGAAAACAAGAAAGGAAAGCTTACTTCGGGCGGAGCCGATGTTGATATACCCTTGCAGATTGGTGAAAAATAAAACCCATAGAAAATCCAAACTTCCTAACTTTAAAAACACCAAAGTTATGGCATTTCCGATCAATCAGTTATAAGCGGGTATAGGATATAGTCGGCCGATCCCGGCCGTTCCGACTTATATACGTGCGGGAAAAGTTTCTTTTTTTTTGTTTTTTTCTTTTTTTCGCGCGGAGTCCCACGGCCCACTTACCCGCCCAACCGACCGAGGGGCGCAGCCGTGTATCGTACGGCACGATTCGCGATAAGATAGACGCGAGATAGGAAAATAAAGGTAAAGGTCCGGGGAAAAAAGTAATAGTTAGATCCATCTTGTGCCAATGAAGCAAGTATTAATCGTTTTAGGAGCGGCAGAGAGTCAAGATTTGATATTACAGGAAAAAGTCTATTATAGGCAGAACATATTACTCTGAAAGGCTCATGCAAGGCATAGTTAGATCTACAATGATTTAAAGTTAGGGGAATATAATTTCTAGTTAATCTACTTGGCACAGAAAAGACTTAACAAGTCGGGGCAGTCAATATCACCATGTATAAGGTTACAAATAAAGATAGTACCAAGCATCGTTCTACGGTTGGCTAGGGATGGTAAATTAATCAAAAGAAGTCTACTAGAATAAGAAGGTAAGATAAGATTTGCATCCTAGTTTAGGCGCCGTAAAGCAAAAAGAAGGAAGTTTTTTTGTACAGATTCAATACGACCAATATGTATTCCGTATTGTGGACTCCAGACGGGAGACCCATACTCCAGAATCGGACGGACTAGCGAAATAAATAAAGTTTTAGTCAAATAAGGATCATCGAATTCTTTTGACCACCTTTTAATAAGTCCAAGCACTCCTCTGGCTTTATTAACCATGGACGAAATGTGATTAGAAAATTTTAGTTTAGGGTCCAAGAGAACGCCACTTAACGTGTAAGTCGCGTATATCGGATGGGCCCGATAAAAAGTCATCAGCTTGCACTTGGAACCGTTTAAATTTAGTAAATTATCTCGGCACCAATTTTGAAAATTATCTAGATCGGATTGCAAGTCTAAATGGCAGGAAATGTCCTTATACTGCAGGCACAACTTAACATCATCTGCGTACATAAGTACGCGAGAATGACTTATAATTGAGAGAAGATCATTAATAAATAATGTAAAAAGTAAAGGACCCAGATGGCTCCTTGTGGGACACCGGAAATAACACGGAGAATTTCAAAAATTTAATTTTTAAAAAGGACCCTTTGTGACCTGCCATTCAGATAACTTGAGCAGATCAACTGGAAAACCTAAAAGGTCAAGTTTTTTAATAAGAAGTAAGTGATTTAGTCAAATGCTTTACTAAAATCAGTGTAAATGACGTCTGTTTGAAAACTACTATTGAAGCCTTTTATCACAAATGTAGTGAGCTCTAGAAGGTTTGTGATTGTGGATCTACGTTTAATAAATCCGTGTTGACACGGAGAAATGATTGATCTGCAAAGGTGCTGCAAATGAGGAGTAATGATTTT
Source organism: Drosophila carrolli (assembly GCA_018152295.1). Taxonomy (NCBI): domain Eukaryota; kingdom Metazoa; phylum Arthropoda; class Insecta; order Diptera; family Drosophilidae; genus Drosophila; species Drosophila carrolli. The sequence continues at coordinate 826,009 of JAECXJ010000170.1, read as the reverse complement.
TTCAAAAAAGCTTAGGAATAGCTGACAACTTAGAAATACCTCTGTAGTTACTGGCTTCTAACTTGTTACCTTTTTTGAAAAGAGGAATAACAAATGATTCCTTCCAAATATTTGGGAATTGGGAGGTTTCTAGAGATAAGGTGAACAACTTGTGAAGAGGTTTGCACAGGGCCTTAGCGCAATACCTAAGCACGCACCCAGGAATACCATCGGGCCCTGGCGAATAAACAGGCTTCATACGAAGATCCAAAAGAAGAGAGCTTTCTGTTAAAGTGGGACAGAATATGAGGTTTGACTTGGACATGGTGTAAGAATAAGGCTGTGATGAATAATCTAAAGTAGAGTAAGTCGTTTGATAAAATTGGGCAAATAAATCGGCTATTGCCTGATCTGTGGTTGTCGTCATGTTTTACTTGAGATAGAGTTATGTCAAGCAGGCCATCAATAAAATCATGCTGTGCTATATGTAGTAAGACATTCGATCCATCCTCAGTGGACCAAGTAACTCCAGGTATATTAAAATCACCTAGAACTATCAACTGATCCCTATCGGAAAGCTTATTTGAAACGGACTTAATAACGGATAGGTGATTTAAATAATCAGGAAGTTCAGACAACGGCGGAATATATGAGCAAGTTATGTATATAAAGTTACCAGGAAGTGATAACTTTACACAAATAAATTCAATGGTATTGAATTCATCAAAAAATAACTCCTCAGACGGGAAGTTTGAATCAACTCCAATTAAGACTCCACCTCCCCGTCTAGAGGGACGGTCATACCTATATATTGTGTACTTACCTGGAAAAACTTCGGAGCTAAAGATCTCCGGCTTTAACCAGGTTTCTGTAAACACAATAATATGAGATGCAAAGGAAAGGCTATCGGAATACAATTTAGTGAGCTTGCTACGCAAACCTCTTGCATTCTGATAGGAAAGAAGGAGGTTAGAAGTTAGTTTTTTGAAATTGGTACACTGGTTTGGCCTCGACTAGGAAGTTTTACTCCCACGGGCCCCTTCTTCTTTATCTTAGCCTCGAACTCTTTTACAACCATATTATCCGGCCAAAAGTCGCCCGAGCATATGGCTTCAAAAAGCTCGTTAGGGTCAGTTATCTTGAAAGATGAAATGTCTCTAGCATAAGAAAACTTAAACTTTTCCACCTTTACACTATTACAATCGGCTTTAGTTTTGTCTTGTATATAAGACAATACATCAGGAGATGTTTGATCAGGGGAAAGCCGAGAAACGAAAATTTGTTTCTTTAGTGGAACCACTAAAAGGGATTTTGGTGGAACAGACATTGTTTCTGCAAAACCAACTTGAGCCGGTTGTCCGGACTCAGTAGTCCCTTGTGGTGGAGATGCTACATTCTGAGAGATAGGTGGATCCCCTAATTGTGAAACCACTGCGGACAAATCGGAATTCTTAGAAGTCCCTGGTTGCATGCATTCTGTAACGGATTGTTCGGATACCGAATCTTTTTTAGCTGCTGATCTTAGCAACATTTGAGGGTTTGTTGAAATCAGCTGCTGATCCGCCGGAATGCTCTGTTGATCTTTTGATTTCGGTTGCGGGGTGTTCCCCTTTTGCTCCTTACCACCAGCGGCCTTTTTGCGCTTAGGGGACTCTTCTAATAGCTTACGGCTATTAAACTGCGAGTCCAGCGCAGAGAGGAGATCATCAGCTCGGCGAAAACTATCTCTAGCCACTCCGAAACAGCTAATCAGCCCCATCAGGCCGCCTTTAGTTTGGCGCATGAACGATTTCATCTCGTTCGCAACCTCGACACAAGCGTCACAACAAAACTGCAAATTGGGCCCCTTTGAAAGGTCATCACTTGTCCGGCCAGTAAAACCGGCGCACTTGGTGTGCACCATATTTTCACACAGCCAGCAAGTCATATTAGACTGGTCAGCCCTGATTATGAGGTTGCATTTTTTGCAGAAGCAGACTAAATTTTTATTATTCATTTTATTTATTGGGACCACTGTACCAAGAAAGCGAATTGAAATTTATAAGCGAGCAGTTATAAATACCGCAAGAGCGCAGAAACTGCACGCTTAGAACTTTCAAAGCAAAGAGAGCAAGAGAGCGGGAACGTAAATAAGTTAAAGTGCATGCACAAAAGAGAAACGGCGGGGATATAAAGAAAGAAAACACAGATAAGAATTATGAAAACTAAAACAATTTATTAGTATTAATACAAAAGTGCACTCGCGAAGCGAACGGAGTTTAAATTTATGTTTAAATAACCGGAAGAAAATTAAAATTGTTTTGATAAAACCCACCGATGGAAATAAACGAAAACAAAATACAAAATTCGAAGCGCAGAAAAAAAAGACGACCGTTCCCTTTGAAAGTCAAAGACGATTGCGATATCTTTAAAACTGAGAAAATAGTTAGCGTAGAAACAGACAGACGGACAGCTTATATCAACTCAGGACTGCGTTGCACGCTTTTGACCAAATTATAATACCCTCTGCTAGGGTATAAAAATAAAAAGTAGATTTAATCCAAAAATGAGCCATTTTTGTAAATGGAGGTAATACAGTTAATGACACTCGTTTAGATGGACATATTTAATAACTTTTAATGGCACCACTAAAATTAATAATAAATACTACACTAATGTAGACAATTAGATATTGGAATACATCACTGCTCGAAAATATACTGACTTCTTAATACCCGAATATATTATGTCAAATGATTCGGAATTCTTATTCGATAAGATTAACGTATTAAATCCTTTTATTTAAACAGACTCAAATACCAATTACATTAACATTGAACATATTTACATTTATATATTTAATTACCATGCTTTTAATTAAATACAGAAAATAATTAATATTTAAACCACGGCAATTCCATATTTAAATACAACCAGAAACTAATATCCACGACAAATAAAATACCCTAGAAGAAAATGTCATTGTCGAATTGACTAATCAACTACGTTTAATATATCCATCAGTTCCAATGAATCGGGACGATTCAATTTAAAATGGGGGGAGTTATATGACACATACTTACACTTACTTGCCCAATTTATAAACAACTTTGAGCCAAATGCTCTTTTCCAAATAAATACGTGGTCTTTCAAATTATTCCCACCCAGATCAGTTTCACAATTTTCCGTCTGTGGAAAATCTGTCCTCTATTTCTATCAGGAACAGCCAAGTATACGTCCATACACCGTAAAGCCTTGGTAAATTTTCAAAATGCAGACAAAATTATAAGTTACTTTCATTAATATCCTATAAATAATGGAGAAAAATGTTAGATTTAAAAATATTTAATAAGCGCACCTTGTGTTCAACAATACAATACAATAATACCGGATTGTTTTTAAAGTAAGAGCGGTACCAAATTTCCGTTCTTAAAACGACACCACATGGTCGCTATTTTCAAGACAGAAATTTGGAAAATTTTTTTCATTGATTGCATATATACATGAGTGTGTCGAATTCGAATATTTGACTGCTGGTACTCCAAAAGAAAAATAACATACTTGTAGGATCAAAGAGGGGAGTGGGGCGAATACATTTTCGCAAAATAAAGCAAAATAAACCGAATGATTCACTTTAAATGGATTAGCTCTTTTGTGGTATGTGCTGTGAGTTATAACCTTTTCAGCCATGAGTTAGAAAGAGGCCAAAACTTTCTGATTATAAAATAATTAAAAACTATTTAACTAAACACAATCGAACAACATTAATTTAAATTATGACTTTATATTAAGAGTAATTATAATTTTGGAATCATAAGATGCAAAGTAAGAACGGGACCACGCTCGGCGGAATACGAATCAGAATAAACTTGGGTTCTATGGATACACAACGATATTAACCGCAATCAGCTGACAAACGGCGTTGCCACACTAGTCTTTATTTTCAACAGCTCAAGAATGTCTACAAAATGGCAACACCATTAGCTGATTAAACTTTAAACATTATGCTGTTTTTATACCCTTGCAGAGGGTATTATAATTTTGGTCAAAAGTGTGCAACGCAGTGAAGGAGACATCTCCGACCCTATAAAGTATATATATTCTTGATCAGGATCACCTCCTGAGTTGATATACCCATGTCCGTCTGTCCGTCTGTCTGTTTCTACGCAAACTAGTCTCTCAGTTTTAAAGATATTGAACTGAAACTTTGCACACACCCTTCTTTTCTTTGCACGCAGTATATATGTCGGAACGGCCGGGATCGGCCGACTATATCCTATAGTTTAACTAGTTAATTTTGATTTAAAATTGGTTTACGATTTAGTATAAAAATCCTAACGATAACATAAATAGGTGGTACTTTTTCATAGAAAGTTCTATGCCGAAAATAGCATAAAAGCCTTATGCAACAAATGTAGTAGACGAGAATTGACTCGAATACGGATCAATAATTTTCAAAACAGAAATTTAGGTCAAACAAAACTGTCAGACAAAACACTAAAAATTTTGCGAAAAAAGTTCTTTGAAAATGTGTTACAAAGGAAAAAGTTTAAAAACCAACTGTTAATTTACTCAAAACAAGAAAGGAAGCAAACGTTTGAAAGCCGAAGTTTATATGCCCTTGCAGTTATTACAAATCGTCTAAATTTGCATTTCTGTGCCTATATTACGAAAAACAATGAAGCTACATATGACGATCTTGCGCTTCATTTTGCCATCGTTTCTATGGCAGCTATATGATACTGTCGTTCGATTTTGACAAAACTAAAAGCGTAATTCTGATATAGTAAATATTTACTATATCTATATATTTTGATAAATAGAATAACGGCAAAATAACATTTTTCTTTCATTTTTTTTTTATTTTTCGATTTTTCTATGGGAGCTATATAATATAGATGTACAATTTAAATTTAATTAAAACCGTAAAATAAAAAACAACAAGGTTATTCTTTTTAAAAATTGTGTTTTTCCGATTGTTCCAAAGGGAGCATTATGATATAGTCGCCCGATCCGACTCGTTCCGACAACTTTTGGGAAAGTTTCAAGCAGAAACGAACGGACGGGCGGACAGACGGACGGACAGGTGGACGGACGGACAGAGCTAGATCGACTCTCCTGGTGATGCTGATCAAGAATATATAATAACAAATTCGGAATTTAACACTTTGAAAAAAAATATAATTTTTATTTATCAAAATAGTGTAAACGCGAACTGGGAGAGATAGGTCTGCTCCTTACAAGATTCAACTTAAAACTCAAACTTATAAACTAAGCTGGCGCTTATCAAACCTTCGATTGGGAGAACGAACTTTATTGATAAATTGAGAGTGTCCAAAATGAGAGCACTGAGCATGAGAGCGATCTAGGTTTGAGCTGATTCTGCAATTTTACAGTATTGGGGGATAAAAGCTTTTTGGAGCTTGGGGACATTTGTTTATACTGCAACTGTTTACATTAATTGGTCAGTCGTGGGAGCCGACAATTTGGGGTTCTTTCAATTGTTTATAACTCAAGAGGATGTTTATATTAATTGGCGTCTTGGGAGCCGATGGATTTGGGTGTGACAAATGCGTATAAATATTTTATGTGGGAGATATGTGGGTGTGGGTATGTTAATTTATGTGGTAGATACTGAAATCATCACTACAAAATTCATCACTTTTAATCAGCGCGACGCCGGCTGAGCCAAAGCAAAGCCGCAGGCCAAAACTCTCAGTCGACGTAGCAACGCAGAAAACCCCCCCATAAAATGAGCACAAAAGAGATGAATTACGATAAAGTATAAAAAAAAAAAATACGATAAAGGTGTGAATACGATAACTCCAGGACAGCCAATGTAAATTAATCACTAATTTGTATGAAGTTCACGCCGATTAATCAGCAGTGATGAATTTTTGGTGATGAAAAGCGATTAAAAGGTGATGAACGGTACTGCAGGGTATGTGGGTGTGGGAATGTTACTATACAGTGACAAACTTAATTATTGGCACAGCAAGCATGTTAAACTTTGAGGCTATTTTTCTTCTTATAATATGCTGATATTAAAATAAACCAAAATATTTTTAGATAGAATCATTAATTTTATGTTAAAAACAAGTGACTTCATTAATTTATCTTTTATAAATAATTTATTAAAAATAAAAAACTAAAGAATGGACCAAATTTGCCTGAACAAAATTATTGGCACACTTGGGTTTTAATTAACTATTTTGTTAAAACTTTATTGATTTGGCCACTTTTTTTTTAATTATCACATTTGCCTCTATAATCTTAATGGTATAATGATTAATTTTATAGCTAAAATTGTTTTAGTGCCTTAAAATAAAGGAAAAGTTGGTTGACTTTACTAGGTAAAAATAAAATCAACCGCATGTGTCCAAATATTAAAATTTAATTAGCAGGATCAATGCAAATCGAAAGTCAACATTGGGGAAAGGATGCCCAGAAGCCATTTTTCCCATTCGGAGTCCTTTGCTACATTTTAAAGGACCCACGCAGTTGCAAAATGCAGGGCACACTGGCTAATCCATGGCTTTGAGAGGCCAGGAAAGCGTAAGGATCGTATAAAAGGACAATGTCAGCCCCCAGATCTTCCTCAACACGTATCGAAGTTGATGATAAGAAGGACTTTGGTAAGGATATTTACCCAACAGCCTTTTTTCAGGCCCTGCATGATGGTTTCTACAAAAATTGAACCTAGAAAAAATCAATAGATTTTAAAAGTCAAAAACAACTTTTTAGTGCAGCGAAATTTATATCTGAGTATGCCAACCGACTTTTGGGTCCTTTCAACCTTCTCGTATGATTTAATAATCCTTTCCCCAAGCAAAGAGCTTATGTTAGAACCCTTTTCAATTTTTAATTAAACCCACAGGGCCTAAAAAGGCTGTTGGGTGAATATCCTTACCAAGTCCTTCTTATCATTAAATTGGAAAGAGACACATTGTAGCTTTTATAAAATCCTAACCTTTCTTGCTTATACCATTAAGATTATAGAGGCAAATGTGATAATTAAAAAAAAGTGGCCAAATCAATAAAGTTTTAACAAAATAGTTAATTAAAACCCAAGTGTGCCAATAATTTTGTTCAGGCAAATTTGGTCCATTCTTTGGTTTTTTATTTTTAATAAATTATTTATAAAAGATAAATTAATGAAGTCACTTGTATTTAACATAAAATTAATGATTCTATCTAAAAATATTTTGTTTTATTTTAATATCAGCATATTATAAGAAGAAAAATAGCCTCAAAGTTTAACATGCTAGCTGTGCCAATAATTAAGTTTGTCACTGTATAATACTTTATAGGGCCGAAAATGTCTCCTCACTGAGTTGCAAACTTTTGACTGAAATTATAATACCCTCTGCAAGGGTATAAAAAGAAAGTTTGGAATACCGGTGATTTAATGATTTAGCTTCGGATTGTTGAGATTGATACCTTGTTATCTTATTGTCAATTTTATTTTGTATCTCGACTTCTGGTGAACCGATTTATCGAAAGCTTTTTCTAGACCTAGAACATTCTTCAACTTTTCCATACACGCTATACAGATTAGTTTGAGAAAAATGTAAACAAGTTTGGTAAAAGTAAAAAGTTCTTCCGATAAATGGAATTTTAAATGTTTTAATAAGATGTTTCTAAATGTGAATCCTAAAACATAAAAAAAAAATAGTTTTAGTAACATTTTTAAGTGTACAATTCGCGGAAAGAGGTCAAGGCAACTCTTTGTCTATGTATGTACATAGCATTTTCAGCGAAAATAATTTTTTTCGCAACTCACTTCTCAAGAGGCACGACCGGAGTGACAATTTCGAAAGCTATTATAACTATTTGCAGTCGCAAAACTAAAGTTATTTATATGTACTATAGATACTTATACGTATCAATAGCACTGCATGCATGTTACGATATGCGCTTTTAATTTAACAAATCATTCTGGACAATGGTGATGACTTGCTAAACAAAATTAAACCTTAATGTGATCTTTTGTGAACTTGCGAGTTTCTTAATTAGGTGGGCCTGTTGGCCATACACATAAACACCTTTTCAATCGTGGTTACTACAGAAATCTCTATCGGTTTTTAGACGTGTTAATTTAAAATCCCTTGAATAATCCGTAGGTCATCTAAAAACACGAACGATCTTATTTATCGCCTACAAATTCAATATTGTCTTCTAATTACTTTTTACAAGAAATTCAATTACCATTACCATTCAATGCATTATTGTAAACTTGAAAAAGAAAGGAAAGCTAGCTTCGGGCGGAGCCGAAGTTGATATACCCTTGCAGAATATTCTGTAAATTATATTCTTCAAAATTAGTCATATGATGCATTCTTAATACTCATAAAAAATCACAACTTTTTAACTTTAAAAACACCAAAGTTATGGCATTTCTAATCGTTCAGATATACGGCAGCTTTAGGATATAGTCGGCCGATTCTTATAAAATTTGGTACGTCGGATTGATTGGCCAAAAATAAAACCCATAAAAAATCAATCAGTTTTATGGCGGATGTATGATATAGTCGGCCGATCCCGGCCCTTCCGACTTATATACTGCGTGCAAAGGAACAAAGGGTGTGTGCAAAGTTTCAGTTCGATATCTTTAAAACTGAGAGACAAGTTCGCGTAGAAACAAACAGGCGGACAGACAAACAGACGGACATGCTTATATCAACTTAGGACGCAATCCTGATAAAGAATATATATACTTTATAGGGTCGGAGATATCTCCTTCACTGCGTTACACACTTTCGACCAAAATTATACTACTCTCTGTAAGGGTATACAAATCCCGACACGACTTTGTTCGCGTATATTCACTATTTTTTGTCACAAAATGTGTTACCTTATGTTTTGTGATATAAATGTCACGACATTAAAATCTCTTTACTTGTTTACAAAACTAAATCGATTACTTACTACATAGACAAAATTATGGTTGCACTCTCTAATTGAAAAAACTTCACTTACAATTTTTTTATGGTCTCTTTTTATACCCTTGCAGAGGGTATTATAATTTTGGTCAAAAGTGTGCAACGCAGTGAAGGAGACATCTCCGACCCTATAAAGTATATATATTCTTGATCAGGATCACCTCCTGAGTTGATATAGCCATGTCCGTCTGTCCGTCTGTCCGCCTGTCTGTTTCTACGCAAACTAGTCTCTCAGTTTTAAAGCTATCGAGTTAAAACTTTGCACACACCCTTCTTTCCTTTGCACGCAGTATATATGTCGGAACCGCCGGGATCGGCCGACTATATCCTATAGCTGCCATATAACTGATTGATCGGAAATGCCATAACTTTGGTGTTTGTAAAGTTAGGAAGTTGGAATTTTTATGGGTTTTATATTTGGCCAATAAATCTGACCTACCAAATTTCATAACGATCGGCCGACTATATCCTATAGCTGCCATATAACTGATTGATCGGAAATGCCATAACTTTGGTGTTTGTTAAGTTAGGAAGTTGGGATTTTCTATGGGTTTTATATTTGGCCAATCAATCCGACCTACCAAACTTCATAATAATCGGCCGACTATATTCTATAGCTGCTATATAACTGAACGATTGGAAATGCCATAACTTTGGTGTTTTTAATGTTAGGAAGTTGGGATTTTTTATGAGTATTAAGAATGCAGCATATGAATAATTTTGGAGAATATAATTTACAGAGTATTCTGCAAGGGTATATCAACTTCGGCTCCGCCCGAAGTTAGCTTTTCTTTCTTGTTTATGTGTTATATTTTCATATCCAATTTTGGTGAAAGCCACTCAGACTGAAAAACGATAATATTACCAGTGTGTCAGGATTTTATTGAGTTCATTAGAATTAAATGTGCTACGGTCGTATTGTCAATCAGCTGGATTTATTGACCAACAGTAAAAATTTAAAAATCTTCTTTGCGGCTAAAAGCCCTTAAAGGATATTCACAACTACACAAGACAAGTCTGCCGCTGTACAACAAAATTTAAAATAATCTCTGCAATCTAACAGTAAATGAAGTAGATAAAAATTTATTGATTTTCTATAAACGTCGATTTTGTTGTCTGTGAAAGGCAGTTTTGTTTATGTCGAGTCCGTTTGCTTGGGTCTAACAGTCGAAAAATATTCGTTTTCCCCAACATGAAAAATCCGAATAAGATCCTACAGCTGGAGAATTGTTGAAATTAGTATCTCATAGCACAGCTTTGTTAAAATCCACCTATCAGTAGAAGCAATAAAATAATTATTTTTCGGGTGTATTTTATACTCTTGCAGAGGGTATTATAATTTTGGTCAGAAGTTTGTAACGCATAAAGTATATATATTCTTGTTCAGGATCAATAGGGGAGCCGATATAGCCATGTCCGTCTGTTTCAATACCGTTTGAGAGCTCAGTTTAAAAGCTAGCAATCTGAAACATTCACAGTCGCCCTAAAACATGTGTACGCAGATCAAGTTTGGAAATCCCAGATCGGGCGTCAATATCCTATAGCTCCCATATGAACAATCGGATATATCTTGCAAGAATTGATGATATTTCGGGCAAGCTATTGACATGAATGTTTCCAAATAGTATTTTTTTATGCATTCCTTGATCAGGGTAAAAGCTCGTGCCAATCGGACGTTTATATCCTATGGCTTCCATAGGAACAACTGGGTGAAATCGTTTAAAATTTTATGATTTTTAGGATATTTCGCGCAGTATATAATCTATTGACATGAATATTTCCAAATCGTTGTTATTTATGCATACCTTGATCAGGGTAAAAGCGCGTGCCGATGGGACGTCCATATCTTTTAGCTTCCGTAGGAAAAATTGTTAAAGGCTGCGAAAATATCCTTTTTTTCTATTTTTATATGACATTTTTGCAGTTAAAAAGCTATTGACATGAAACTATGCAAATCTAGTTTATTTATGTATAGCTTATTCCTTTCGCTACTTTTTCAATTTTAACAATTTCGGCAAAGTCTGCAAGGGTATTAAAACTTCGGCTTGCCGAAGTTAGCTTCCGTGCTCGTTTTTTTTAAGTTGTCATTTATCTTGGCCATTTTTGGCATTTTATAAATTTTTTCAAATTTGGTCGGGGACTTATATCATACCAAGAACTGCCAGAAATTTTTAACTCCGTCCGTTTGTACGCAAAATATTGTCGCAAGCTGTGAAAACAATTATTTCTTTTGAAGGAAGTAATAAAGTGTGAAGTCTTTCATAAAGCTGCCATAATCGGAAAAATATTTTTAAAAAATTATAATTTCATCGTTATAAAAATGTTAGTTGCCAAAACGAGTTTCACATTTTAAAACATTTGAATATATAAGAGGTTCCCCAAAAGGTTTTATACCATTTCGTATCCACCCATAAATATGCACTCCAATTGGTGCAATGCTAGACCAAATGTATGCCAAAACGCGTAGGATATCTTAAATAGTTAAAAGAGCTCAACGGCCCACATTATTAAAAAATTATTAATAACAAGAAAGGAAAGCTAACTTTGGGCGGAGCCGAAGTTGATATACCCTTGCAGAATACTTTGTAAATTATATTCTCCAAAATTATTCATATGATGCATTCTTAATACTCATAAAAAATCCCAACTTCCTAACTTAACAAACACCAAAGTTATGGCATTTCCGATGAATCAGTTATATGGCGGCTATAGGATATAGTCGGCCGATCCTTATGAAATTTAGTAGGTCGGATTGATTGGCCAAATATAAAACCCATAGAAAATCCCAGCTTCCTAACTTCACAAACACCAAAGTTATGGCATTTCCGATCAATCAGTTATATGGCAGCTATAGGATATAGTCGGCCGTTCCGACATATATACTGCGTGCAAAGGAAAGAAGGGTGTGTGCAAAGTTTCAGTTCAATATCTTTAAAACTGAGAGACTAGTTTGCGTAGAAACAGACAGACGGACAGACGGACAGACGGACATGGCTATATCAACTCAGGAGGTGATCCTGATCAAGAATATATATACTTTATAGGGTCGGAGATGTCTCCTTCACTGCGTTGCACACTTTTAACCAAAATTATAATACCCTCTGCAAGGGTATAAAAATGAATCGACGACAGATTCTAAATGGAAAATAATATTATATAGTCCGCCGATTCTTATGAAATTTGGTAAGTCGAATTGATTGAACAAAAATAAAACCCATAAATAATCCCAACATCGTAACTTTACAAACACAAAAGTTACGTCATTTCCGATCAATCAGTTATATGGCAGCTATAGGATATAGTCGGCCGATCCTTATGAAATTTGGTAGGTCGGATTGATTGACCAAATATAAAACCCATAGGAAATCCCAGCTCCTAACTTCACAAACACCAAAGTTATGGCATTTCCGATCAATCAGTTATATGGCAGCTATAGGATATAGTCGCCCGATCCTTATGAAAATTGGTAGGTCGGATTGATTGGCCAAATACAACACCCATAGAAAATCCCAACTTCCTAACTTTACAAACACCAAAGTTATGGCATTTCCGATCAATCAGTTATATGGCAACTATAGGATATAGTCGGCCGATCCCGGTCGTTCCGACATATATACTGCGTGCAAAGGAAAGAAGGGTGTGTGCAAAGTTTCAATTCGATAGCTTTAAAACTGAGAGACTAGTTTGCGTAGAAACAGACAGACGGACAGACGGAAAGACGGACATGGCTATATCAACTCAGGAGGTGATCCTGGTCAAGAATATATATACTTTATAGGGTCGGAGATGTCTCCTTCACTGCGTTGCAAACTTTTGACCAAAATTATAATACCCTTTGCAAGGGTATAAAAATATTTGTTTACAAAATCACGGCAGTGCCAAACTGTAGCATACCAACAAAACACTACTAAGATTTTTATCGTGCATAAATTAGAGCATTAGAAACAGACCTTTGAAGTTGAAGAGTATTGAACTCGTTACAGTTTTGCGCGTCAGTGTAAGTTTCATATGAATTTTCGCACGCTTTAACCAATTTTCGGTTAAAACTGCAGGGGCATCAAAACTTCGGCTTGCCGAAGTGGGATTCTGATGCAGTTTTTTATTTTTGAAAAATGTGTGGGAAAAGTGGAATGGTTAGAGATGCACCTAATTTTTGCAAAAGACTGCGTTTTTTTTTTGTTGACAAAAAACACTTCAAAAGATTACATTTTTTTTGAGTCTGGTACTGAGATCGACGAAATAGGTTCGTGCGCTATGAGAGAGAGCAAGAGGCAAACAGCTGTCTAACACTTTTCGTCAGACTCTTTTTTCACCTCGGTACTTGGATCGACGAAAAAATACCAGAAAATTACATCGCGTTGCCAACCACCTGAAATTAAGTCTCGACGAACGTTCGTCAGGCCCTAGCGAAAAGATTAAAAAAATGTATCTTTTTGGGTGTCTGTTGTCAGAGCAGAGTTTTTCTTAGGTAAAAATGGACGGAAAGCACAACAAAAACCCCAGAAAAATAGCGTGCAAGTATTAAGGGCAGCTATGATCTCTAAATTACCAAATAATTATCAGTAATTAAACAAGAAAGGAAGCAAACTTCGGCAAGCCGAAGTTTATTTATATTTTACAGTTATTACTAAACGACCAAATTTCTATTCTATGCCTATATTACTAAAAACAATGAAGCAATGTCGATGTTGACCTAGTTTTTTGCCAGCGTTTCTATGGCAGTTATATAAGATTGTTGTCTGATTCTGACAAAACTAAAAGCGTAATTCTGATATAGTAAAAAATAATATTCTCAAATTAATATTTTGATAAATATAAAAACAGAAAAAACGAGGACGGAAGCTAACTTCGGCAAGCCGAAGTTTTAATACCCTTGCAGACATATCAAAATAGAAAAAAGGGATATTTTCACTGCTTTTAACAATTATTAATATGGAAGCTATAAGATATAGACGTCCGATAGGCAAGCGCTTTTATCCTGATCAAGGTATGCGTAAATAAATAAGACTTGAAAAAATTTATGACTTAAGACTTTGGGTTTATTTTACACTTTTGTTATTCTTCTCGCTACTTTCGCAATTTTAGCAATTTCGAAAAAAGTCTGCAAGGGCTTGTCGAAGTTAGCTTCCGTCCTCGTTTTTATTCCGATTGCTCCCATGGGAGCTCTATAATTAAGCCACCCGATCCGGCTCGTTTCGACTTATATACTACCTGCAATAGAAATACATCTTTTGGGAAAGTTTTAAGCAGATAGCTTTAAAACTGATGAACTCGTTTGTGTAGAAACGGACGGGCGGACTGACGGACTTGGCTAGACCGATTCTGCTGGGGATGCTGATCAAGTATATATATTTACTTTATTATAATACTTTACTAAATTATAATACTCTCTGCAAGGGTATCAAAAAACAACTGTTGAATTTTAATTATATTGTTTTCTAATTTCTTTGTATAGCGGCTTGCCAAAGTAGTTGAGAATGTCCTTTAAAGGTTCTTTCCCGCAAATAAGATTTTTGAATTTGAACTGCTTGTTAACAAGCCCAGCTGATTGACAGTGCGACCGTAGCACGCTCAATACTGATGAAGTTTTCCGCTAGCGAACTCGTTTTTCGATCTGAGTACTAGGCTTTAATCTTTTCGCTAGTGCCTGACGAACGTCCACCAGAGTTCATTTCATGTGTAACTTTCTGGTATTTTTTCGTCGATCTGAGTACCGGGATGAATGAAGGGCCTGAAGGGCTCTCTCTCTCATAGGCTTTGAGGCAAGTCCACGACGACCTTTCTTTATATCAGATCATATATTAAATCATATATTATTAAGTCATATGTTATGAATCTATCCTTTAGAAGAAATTTAAAAATTTATAAATCAACGATATCCAAAAGAATCATTCATCCTTCAACCGATCAATTGACGATATACTTGATTGCTCCCAACCAAAGCCATTACATTTTTGATCGCCAGCGACTCTTTCGCTATTTAAGTACCTTGCTTCGCCCAGGCGTCAGAAAGTGGGCCGTACAAAAAACAGTTATCTCGAAAATTTTCCAATTACGATTTTTAAATCAACGCAAATTTTAACACGGACGGACACACATAAAACAAGAGAGAACGCTATAGTCGAGTGCCTCGACTATTAGATACCCGTTACTCAGCTAAACAACTTTAGATTTTGCATTAACATAATGTGAATTAGAGTGACCACAGGAAAAAAGGACAAAAAGTTCAAATTATCAATTTGAATTAGGCGATCTCTTAGCGCTGGCAGCTTTACAGCACGAGCATCAGCACCAGCGCTGATTTAGCGCAGGCAGCTTTTGTCCTGCACCAGCATACATTGTTTGACTCAGACCTCCAATTTGGCTAACTAGATTTGATTTGCATAGTTCTTGGGATATAGTTCGGTATTGACAAATGAAAACCATCGCAATTTCCTTTAATAGAAATCCTTATCGAGAATTAACGTTGACTCTGCTGAGCACCTTGGCCAGCTGTTCCAAAGGCATCCGTTAGATGGCGCCATGAAAGGCGGAAATGTAGGCGCTAGCCAGGCTTAAGCGTTTAATGGGTTTTTGGGCGTTAGAGTGGGCGTGGCAAACTTTTATTAGGCCAATCGATATTTATTGACGAAACAAATACATATCAATTAAAATTTTCATAATATCATCAAAACTGTGGCCACAGCTTGTGGCTTGTGGGCGTCAGAGGGGGCGAGGCACCATTTTGAAACAAACTTGCGCTGCGTAGGAACTCCTAAAATCTACATGCAAAATGCCAATCTTCTAGCTTTTATAGTTTCCGAGATCTCAGCGTTCATACGGACGGACAGACAGACGGACAGACGGACATGGCTAGATCGACTCGGCTAGTGATCCTGATCAAGAATATATATACTTTATAGGGTCGGTAACGCTTCCTTCTACCTGTTACATACTTTTGCACGAATACAATATACCCTTTTACTCTACGAGTAACGGGTATAATTACTTATGCTATAGTCGCACATTGAATAAGTAATTGATGACTCTACAACATTTACAAAGACCTGAAATATATAAAGAACATTAATACGATTTGTACATTTTTGCCAGATTTTTGCATTTTCTACTAGAAGAAGATATGAACATATCTGTTCGAAATATAATTTTATTATTTTGTTTGTATTAATTAGTTAACTGACACAATTTTAAATCAATCAGTAATAGCTTGCCTGCGTGAAAAATGGTTCATGAACACCATTTAACCCTTTAAATAAATCGAATGTAGCCCAAAGGTATGCTGCACTTCTTATATTTTCACATCCGATAGTTAAATACATTAAAAAAAATTTCATACCCTATCGTCGCCATCTGAAAGTATGTCTTAGCTTTTTAAACAAATTTAATTAAATAAAAACATTTTTATATGTTAATTTTTAAGACTTGTAAAGTAAAAATGTATCCAACTTTTTTACAAAGATTCAAAGATATTTTAGCCTTTGTAACATTGGTAAAACTTGTACTTTCTTAAACAAATACCATTTTGTTTTTTTTGTTTTCGAGAAGTTAAAAAGGTAAAATGTCTTAAAGAATAATGACCTTAGAAAATAAAGTAAAAGAGTTTTATCTGAAATAATTTTATGCCTACAAAAAAAGATATATTTTAAAATAAAATTATTTGTTCTAATTTTGGATTTTTAAGAAACTGGTCTAAAAAAACGTAACAATTTGCAGTGAAGTACGAATTTTGCTTATAGTTTTTCAAGGTATTTTATTCTGGGTGTAAGAAGAAGAAACATCTTTAAAATTTATTCTTACTTTAAGACTAATAATAACAAAAACTTTCCTTAAAAACTATTTTATGGCGATTTTCCTAATTTTCAAATAAAGTTTTTATGAGTGTAGTCAATGACCATTCGTAGTTATTTATGCAATAAATTGTATCAAAATATGTGTTGTGTGTTTATGCTTTGGCTTAATTTGTTTTGTCGAATTGCAACATGAGTTTGTTGGACTGTGCTTGGTTTCAATGGTGCCTCGATTTTTTTCAATTTTTCTATGTCCGCTGGCAGCCGTCGAGGGTCCATGATTTCTTGTACGAGCTTGAGACAGTAGAAGTATGTAATTTGCTCGCCCTCAGGTATTTTGTTTTTGATAATGACCTTTTTGGCTTATTAATTTTCTGAGCTCTTGGCGGCATGGGTGAGGACTTCAAATATATTTGAACTTGTATACAGTGATCTCTTGTAATATTAATCGGTGTGTGGGTAAAAATCAATAGCAAATCATTTCGGTGACGTCTACCTAAACCTATCCGGATTTATTTTATTTTCTGCCGTGTCATAATTGCTTTTACGGTGAATTTAATTATTTGCATACCTAAAAATATTTGCGGCTACTCTGCAAATTGTGAACGAGAGCTCGCACCAAATCAAAATCTAAGCCCGAAACCAGACCCTGAAACAACAATTAATTAGTAATAGCTCTCAATAGAGCCCGACATAGCACTACTAAAAATGTAAAGCCCCCGGAATGCTCAAGCCTAATTAAGTCGCGTCGCCAGACGAGCGTAAGGTAAAACGAGAATTTTAAGTCTTCAGAGCCGAGAGCCGAGAGTCCGAAGCTTCTGCCGCTTCTTCTGCGACTGCAGGCTGAATCTGGGCAGAGCAGCCAAGATCAACCCGCACCAAGCGAAAGTAAGCATGCGGAGAGGCCGAGCGCTGGCGCTGGCGCCGACGTCGACGCCGTGTCAACGCAGGCGTTGACTCATCTGCCGGCGCAGGCTGCGCTGCGGCGGCGGCTCCCAGTGATTCACTTGTTCGCATCTTCGGCTGCTGAGGCTGCGGTTTCGGATGCAGACGTCGGCTGCGAAGCCACTGCGAAGCGTTGCGGCTGGCTTTACTGGGCACATATAAAACAAACGAACTTGGCCAAATATTCACAATCATATTGAAGTTGTTCGTTCGCGCGTTCGAGTTCGAGTCCGAGAAGATTTGGCCTTTTTTCAGTGTAAGAAACTGCCCCTGAAATCGAATTGATCAGCGTGAAATGGGTTATCCGAGGCCCACTTCCGGGAAGGAATCCGGACATGGCTTTCCAAACACACCCACTGTGTGACCGGCCGGTGGTCAAGTGAAAAGTTGAAGGACATATGGGATAAGCCCCTTGGTATTGTGCTCCCAGCCTCCGGCGAGGCACATCCGCAAATGCTGAAATGCATCCAGGCCAATTTGGCTATGGGCTATAGGCTATAAGGCAGCCGCAGCCTTTTGTGGCTGAAAATTAAATTCATTTGCGGTTGATTGATTGATGGATAGTTCCATTGATTTGGTTTTAGTTGTCGCTGCTCCGAGGTTGCCGAGTCCCTAACTCCGTCCACCCGTCCGTTGGTCTGTACAGCCATTTCGTATTCGCATTTGGCTGCCACTGTGCATTGTGTTTAGCTTGGTGGAAATGTATTTGTTGGTGATGCGATCTGAACTTTGCTGTTTATTGTTCGGTACTGAGTCTGTTGAATTGTTGCCAAATGCGCCAAGACAAAACTTTGCCGTTTTAATTTATGTGAAAAGCGCCCACGGAAATGCAGCAGAAACGGCACCAGCAGACAACATAGAAGCATCAGAACCACCATCTTCTAAAATCCAGCACAGAAATTCAATTTACATTTGTGCATATGCCAGTTAGGTGGAAGAGTTGTAAGATGGTATTAAGGCATCTGGGTTTTTGCGTCTAACTAGACTAGCCGCGTCATTGTCGTAAGGAAAAAATGATGCAAGAGTTTCTGACCGGTACACAAAGCGTACTTTTCAAAAAAAATTACTAACCTACGCCAAAGCAAAAAGAAAACATAAACATTAAAGAGTAATAAAACTATAAATGTAGTAATGTGCGTATTTTCGTAGCCGTGAAACGCATTTTTTCAGTGAATTCATTCTCTTCATACTAATTAGTCTGATATGGTATTAAAAACAAATTAAAAGCTGCCATCATTTTCAAGAAAGTTCGTTGCCTCTTCTTTTCCATCTCCTATTTGGGTAACTCAAGAAAAGTATGTCAATGAAATGTTTGTGATGACCGCGAGCAAAATATCAAAATATATATTATCCATGAGTTCTACGATCATGAAATAGAAAGTTTCAACAAATTTCTAAATACAAAAAAAATTCAAATTTACCAAGAAGCCAGAAAATATTTTATGCAAATTTTTGTTGGGTAAAAACCAGCAATTTGATTTGTGTATACACACATACTTAAATTTTGACGTTTATTTTTTTGTTCTTGCTTTGGATTAGAGCGGCTTTTTGCCTATTTTTAGCGTTGAGTCACGGCGAACGCATCCCGCATTTTGACTCAAAGATCAATTTGTTGATGGAATAACATGCAAATCTATCTCTTTGTTGATTTACGATTCGAAAATCAGTGACTCAATTTGCGTCAGAATTCCCCAAGCGAATTAAGCCCATCCGGATTTGATCTGGGCTAGTCTTTAGTTCCAGATAACTCTATTTATAGGCTTATACACCAGTTGTTCAATTAGGCAACCGCCGGAGGGTAGTTACTTATCCAACTTTATCTCTGAGAGATAATTGGCAGTCGTCTACAACAAATTCGAGAACATGGCTTTTGAGCTCGGGCAATTGTGCAGATCTCTTACAGAGTAGATTGGGGGATCTAGCCAAGACAGGTTGCCATAGAAGCCACTACTGGCACCAGAGACTGAGACTTGAAAATTCCTCCTTGGTCGCACCTGCCACTTCTGCCCGGATTGGTCTCGCACCTAACGGTCTGCCTCGCTGTCTCGCCACATCTAAAGGTGGCAGTCTGTGCCACAAGATGGACTTGTATGGCACTGGCACGATCCCGTTGAGAACTTATGTCATCAAACAGTGTTTGCATTTAGATGGTGACGATATAGCGCCGACTTCGGTCGGTAGTCTTTGAATTCTATACGGCCATTAGCTCTGTGACGCACGTATTTGTTGCTAATAATTTATTTTCTATTTCTGATTTCCCCCAGTTATTTAGACCCAGACCCAGAGAGTCGAAGAGCCATGACTATTTTACAGTTTTGGAAACAGCTCTACGTATGCATTACGTTGGCAGTGCTGGCTTTGGCCAGTGCCGACTACCAGGCAAACATGTTCCTTAACGGCGAGTACCAAAATAGCATCAAGGAACACAAGGAGACCCACCATTCAGTCAACCCCTCGACGAACGTCTTTCTTAACCACGCCATCATCAGCAGGCAAGCGTCGCCGTTCCAGGGACCGACCTACCTGCCGCCCAAGGAGTACCTGAAGTGCCTCCCCGGCCAGCAGTGCGTTCGACAGGGTCAGTGCCTGAACGGAATCTTCTCCCAACAGTTGCCTAGGATACAGGTAGGTGGCTGACTACTTACTGAGCTCAGTAATACTTTGCAATCTGGGGCATCCATTTAGTCGGTCGTCTATTGCATAATGGGATATTGATTTGAGGTTTTCCCGGGACAGAAAAAGTAAACGGTTGACAATCCCCGCCGTCCTCCAATCCGAGCCATCCGGTCAGATCCATTCGAACCCGACGAAGACCTAAATCACAAATTAAAAGCTCGTCTGTAGCGATAAAGCGCAAAATATTGCGGTCGTTGTTGTTGTCGATTAGCTTGCCTGATCTGCATTTTCTTGTTGTTGCTCCAGACGTTGTTGTATTTGTGGTTGGATTGAGTTGATTTGTTTGGCACAGTTACCGTTATTTTCCGGTTTGTCATTACTGAGGTCCGAAATACCAGACCACATACGTGCAGGCCAGACCGTAGCTTTGGGGAATTTCGTAATCCCACGAAATGGAATAAAAAGCGAAGTTCATGTTTAATTGTTCATCGCCAAGTTCGCTTTGGGGCCAAAACATATACATATATAATAATATATATGTGTGGCCAAATAAAAACATAAGTCGTCCGTGCTACGCATTTTTGTCAGCTGGGTCTACGCGCCGACAAATAATATAAACAATCCAGATCAGGGAAGAAAAAGGATTTTAAAATTAAAAAGGAAATTATACAAAACAAAAAAATTGCAAGTGGCATAATTTGAACCGATATCATATTTGGAGTACATAATTACAAAGGATCTTAAAAAGCCCAACGCAAATTGATAGTAATTTGATAGTAAATATTTACAAAAAGTATAAATTTGGCTACTGTTTTATCTTAATCAAAACAAAAATCTGGCTAATCTTACAAAAGCAAAAGTTTTACCTTTTGTCGGCTTTGCTTTTTGATTAGCTGTATTTTTAAAAACCTTTCACTGAATAATCGTATAAAATTAAAAAGTCACATTTTACTTTTGCTTCGGTTGGAACGATTGGGTAAAGTTTTCCAAGCTTGGTTGATTTAAAAAAAATATGAGTATATCTTGTATATTTTTTTCCAATATGACCATATCATCAATGTTCGGTATAACCGAAATAAACTGAAACCAAACTTTGACTTTTCAAAGATAGCTTCCGTTCCGGTATCTAACAATTAACGCAAAAAATGAAAACATTGTATAAATCTGTTTGTTTTTAACTGTAAGCATAAAATATTTGCTTCGGCAAAATATTTAAGCCTTTAAGGAATTTTTTTCAGCTTTATTTAGTGGAATGTTTTGTTATTTTTCGTCACAAAAAATGTGTATCAACAATTTTTTATGTTGAGTGTGAGATTGTCACGACTTTTTTACCTCGTTTAGAAATGTTTTTAATCTTAGCTGAACGCCGCCTGTAGCCTTAGGGCCACTTGCTAAAAAATCATAATTAGTTATAGTCAAGTTCACTTAGGCCGACTCAAAATTTATGTTTTTACTTCTTATTTATTTTAAAGCCAAATTTTGCTTGTCCTAACAAACTGGCTTATGCTTTCCTTTAAATGAAGTTCTAATAAAAATGTTCCTTCAGAAAATTTGTTTGAAATTGTTTGCTGAAATTTACTAAAATTAACTTTTTTAAGCTTATTAACTAACTGTAGAGAGGGAGTTTTCCGGGAAAAATGTGTTAGGCGTTACAAATTGGGAAGTCCCAAAAAGTGCACAAAATCTTACTTTGGTCTATAATTAGGTTACTATTTCGTTTAAAAAAATGATGTCAATACTAAGTTATTAACCCTTTAAAATTAATTTCCAACAACATATAGCTAGTGTCAGTATCTTTAGGTACCTAGAAACTGTAATCTGTTTGAAATCTAGCTTTTTCGGTTTCCCGCTTCACTAACGTATTTTTTTTAAAATTCGTAAAATACATTTTTTTAAATAAAGTTTTTTAAACAAAATAAAAACAATTAAAGGAAGTGGTATGCACTGTAAACCGTGTAAAAATTACTATATTTCAAAATATTTGCTTATGTTTAACAACATCAAAGCTATCATTATATCGCCACTTTTTAAACGTGGTTAGTGGTGATAATTGCAGGTCTAAATTTTAGACAAACTCCTAAGAAATCCAAATCAACAAAATCTTAGTTTTGGCCGAAACGCAACCACGCAGCTTAACTGTAAACGGAGTCTAAGTTTTGTGTTGCTCAGTTCAGAAATTTGCCTAATGACCCCCTTAAGAGACGTTTCTTCAAAAATGAAAAATTTTAACTTTTTAGCAGGTATTTAATGACATTTCAACCACAAGTACAAATTTTACCAAGTGAATATAAACAACCAATATTGCAAGAAAATAAGGGGTTATAAAAACATATGTATCGTAACAACGATTCTGGCTGAATAAATTATGCAAAGGGTGGCTAGGATTATCCTAAAATGCTAAAAATAAAATTTTATTTGCGTTGTTGAAATATTTTTAAAAAGCATAATAAATTTGCCTATTTTGTCGTGTAAAAAAATCGGTTTGACCCTTTTATACCCTTGCAGAGGGTATTATAATTTTGGTCAAAAGTGTGCAACGCAGTGAAGGAGACATCCCCGACCCTATAAAGTATATATATTCTTGATTAGAATCACCTCCTGAGTTGATATAGCCATGTCCGTCTGTCCGTCTGTCCGTCTGTCTGTTTCTACGCAAACTAGTCTCTCAGTTTTAAAGTTATCGAATTGAAACTTTGCACACACCCTTCTTTCCTTTGCACGCAGTATATATGCCATATAACTGATTGATCGGAAATGCCATAACTTTGGGGTTTGGAAGTTTAATTACGAATGATCCGCGCTCGATCACCTAATCACTATTATAGCTTTCTGACGACTTCCATTACCGAGCAATTTGCTTAACTTACATATTCTTCATGTAAAACTATATGGAAAAAACGAAACAAAATAGGATCCATATATTGGTCCCGGTAATTTAGTTGTGTAGGTTTTGAAAGCTTTATCAAAGCCAGATCCGGGTATATTAATGTAATAAACAATTTTGGAAATAACAAGTTATTTTTATTATGCATGCAATAACGCAGTAGTTCAATAAAGCCCCAGCAGTTACTTTACTTTTAAATGCAAAGTTTATTTACCTGTAAAATGTGTAGGGCAATACGTAATTATTGGATTTAGTTTTTTAAATAATAGCATCAAACAATTGTTACTATGCCATGAATAAAAAATAGTCGTGGGCGTTATTTTTCGCTATTTTTACGTCATTTTACGGCTACGTGGCCTCAGATCACACCGTAGTAATAATCATATCCGCGAGTTCGGAAAACCAATATGATTTTTGGTCTCATACGGGGCAAGCGGGAAAACTGTCGAATTGTTCCGTCGATCTGTGAGAACGCTGTGAGAAAACAACACATTCAAATAATCGAGGTAATATGATGGGAATATTAATGTAATTAGAAAAAGTAAACAACATGATGATGTCAAAAATCGGCAATAGTTGTGTGCTTCAAATGTCGGGGATCTTCCCCAATTAGTTAGCCTTCCTATGAGCTTATCGACCTGTGAGTCAAATCCACAGTCTTGAGGCTACACCAATTCTAGTTCCGGGTCCGTGGAAACGAATATGTCGAGCTGGTTTGACGAATAAGCTTAAAACACATGCCATAAGCATAGTCATTCGCGCAAACTCAAAGAAGCTAGGCACTGCAAATAAAATTTTACGCATGGGCTCCACATAACATTAACAACTAATAGTATTTTTATTGAGAATCCATTTCAGAGATACATAAACTAGATTTGAGTACTTTCCAAAACCGCTGTAGCTAATCTTGTGTGGTACAAACCCGAAATTAAGGCTTCAAAAATATTTCCGTGCTATTTAATACCCATTTAGCATGTTCACCTCACGCTCAGGCCGAAGATCTTTATTAGTCAAGGTCATGCTTCAGAACCATCACTAAAACATTCAAATGGGTTTCAGATTTTGGCTTTTCTCGCTTGAGGGGACACAAGAGCAGACATAAATAAGAGGACTTAGACAAGTTTAATTTGAAATATTCTGGGTCTGATTGATATATGGAGTGCCAGTTTTGGGAACTCAGCGGTCTGAACTGGTTATTTAAACTCTTCTTTCGTGCCATGACGTCGGATTTCTGGCAACTGTACCCAACGGCAAACTTCTTCATTCTTGAGCTGCAAATTCTTCAAGGCGATACCGCCTCTTGCTACTGTTACGACTTTTGAACTCTGGCACACACTGACAGAGTTATTAATTTGCAATTGTTCAGTTGCTAAATGCCAGCTGACCAAAAGACAGCATTTAGATGTAAGAAACAAATTTTTAGCAATATTAGCGAAGGTCCGCCAAGACGACAGCGGCATAGTTTAATGCAAATGCAATAGCTTCGAGCATCTAGTGGCTGGCCACTGTCACTAGCATCTGCCTGGACACCTTTTAGCACATCATTTATGCAAGTGGCTAGCTGACTTTAGTGACCTTTTGGCCAAGATAACTGCAATATCAATCAGTGGGTGTGCGAGGCAACTTAAAGGCTGCTGGTTTTGGCTCAGTATTGGTCAAGTACGCACGAACAGAGAGTTCAGCTGCTATTTTCTAGGCTTCAAGCGACTGAATTAATTTGTTTATAACCCACTTCCCTTTACTATATCAGAATTGCGAGCCGGATACCGACGTGTGCTGCACCTACCAGGTGCCTTCCACCACCACAACAACAACTACTCCTGTTCCGTTCGCATCCTGTCCGCGAGACTCGGACTGTGTGGCCCCAGAAAACTGTCGCAATGGTGAAATAAGTGCCATCAACTACGTGAAAAAACAAGGGGTAAGTTATTGGGACCGCCGGCTGTCAAAAATTATTTGGCCACTAACATTGATGAGCAATCAAAGGGGAATCACATGCCATAAGCATATTCATTCGCGCAAACTCAAAGAAGCTTGGCACTGCAAATAAAATTTTACGCATGGGCTCCACATAACATTAACAACTAATAGAGGCATCAGTTGTAAAAAGGGGTTTCCTATTCAATCGGCCTGTGTAGAATAATGCCATTGGTAAAGAAGCTTACTTTAAGTTTTACTAGTGACCATTCAAACAACGCAAACAAAGCGACCTCAGCAGATGCAACTTGCATTACCGGAATCGGGCCCGACCGCAACAATCGTAGCACATTTCACAAGCCCAGCGGTGCATAAGAAACCAAGAAAAAACCAACACAACAGCGGCTAAAACACCGACAGCTTATTAGCACACAATTAGCTTTAATTGCTGCTCTGATTTTTCACTTGGGATTCTCTGAAACCAGAATAGTTTGATAATACCGCCAGCAAGGGCATAAAAATTAGCCAGTCAAACTTATAAGCTAAAAGTATTTTTCGTCAGCATCACTAGGTGAGTTGTTCTATCCAAGACCGTCTGGACTTCTACCCTTATGTTTGTCTGCCCGTCTGATTCTGCCAAACTAGTCCCAAAAAGTCATATTTCTATTGCTGGTAATTATATAGTCGGAACGGGCCGGATGGCTACATAACTTAAGTGCCATAGGAACTTTCGTTTTTACAATTTCAGCAATTTTCAATAAATAGTTGCCATGGGAAAAACTTAAAATAATATATAGGAAAATCTACATAACTTACTGGTTTTTTACCAAATACGCCTATAAATTGGGATGTTTATAGTTTTACACTCAAAAAAAGTTAAATAGAAATTTTTTGAAAAATTTGCAATTGGATGGTTTCTAAAATCCTATGATTTTTTACAAAACAAGAAATTAAGAAAGAAATAGTATTCAAAATAATAAAAAAGAGTAGGGTAAAAACGCGAATGATTCGAAAATTTTCGGACCTCAGCAAAAACAGTTTTTATGTTGTTAAAGACAAAAATTACCGTTGAAATCAAGAAAGATAAAGCATTCAAAATAAGAAAAGCAACCTTTAACTCGAACAAGCTGCTGACCCAGTAGCGGAAAAGTCGCTTGGCTAGAAATCTAAGATTCACAATTTTTTATTTTTGAGACTTTTTTGAATTAGTTTTATCTGGGAAAAAGTATTAATAGACTCATGCAAGACATTTAAAATACGGCAAAACACACATGTGCCTTTGTGTTTTTAGCTAAGTTGAAAAAGGCAACATTTTTCACTCAAATTATCTAACATTGTACTAAAAATAAAGTAAAAAAGTTATAATAGCTTGTAAAAAATTTATAACCATTTGTAGCATATATTATATTTGGAAACGGTTCCAACATAGTGTTACACCGACCAACTCTCGTTCGATTTTTGCCGGCGATAATATTTACTAAAAATATAGGGTCGGAAATGTCCCCTTCACTGCGTTGCAAACTTTTGACTACAATTATTATACCCTCCGCAAGGGTATAAATATATACCATGATTAGCCCGCATTTATTCCTTTGGTTCCATTTGAACATACTAAATGGGTTTTGAGCGCGCGTTCTGCTACGATGCATACCACATAAACAAAGACTCGCTGTTCATATATATGTGTAACGTAACTAATGTAAATATTTAAGTCGTGATGGGATGAGATAGCTTGCTAGATTTTAAAGTATTCTGAGACATTTTTATTTCTTGCTTTAAAAAGGAAGTGACCATTAAATTATAAAATAATATCCTTGTGGTTATAATAAATAAATTTTGCAGTTTTTATTTTCGTGAGTTAAAAGATTTTCCCGATTTTCAAGGCAAAAATAACCAGTATTTTAAGAAAGAAACTTTCCCTTAAAAAAAATGAATTAACTTTTGCCAAAAATTAAGTTTTTTATGAGCAGTGGATTTATGGATTTCGTAAGAATATTCGAACCATATAATTTATCGAAAAATAGACTTGTTTTTTAAGATATGGTCATTTTTTGAGCTAAATTATAAAGCCATATACGACTAAAAATTAGATTTGTTTTTAAGTGTATTTTTTGGCAGCCCTAGCAATGACATTGCCACAGGGCGAAGATTTAATTCAAAAAACTCTGGCAGCGGTAACGAACTTGACGCCACCAGGCAGCAATCAAACTGGAATGCGGTTGAACCTACAAGTAATGCCTTACATACACGCATCCGAGTCAAAAAAGTGTTAAATTACAGCCTACCAGAGAAACAATATATACAGAAAGTATACACATAGGTATAAACATGAGTAGGTATATACATATATATAGGTCGGGGTAGATCGGTTCATCAGTTCAGCATCGCGTTCGATTGGAGAGACCAAGTCTCAGAGAGACGAACAGACTTGCGACTAAGAGAGATCTCTTATTTTCACCATTCCAGCGCAATTGCATAATTTGCCTACATGCAATGGCCGGAAAACCGGGTTGCGTACGGTGCTGATGCATGCAATGCCTGAAAAAATGAGCGCAGCAAGTAAAATATGTTGCAGTGCAGATGGCAGCGCAACAGCTGCAGGCCAGCTTCAGCGCTATCATTGCTGTCATTTTCTGAATTGCCAAATTTGCTGGTTTGTACTGCTTGCTACCAGGTCTAAGGTTGTTTCAAGATACAGCTAGGTATTGTTGAACAAAGTAACTAAGCACATCCTTAAAAACCGCAACCCCTCAATTCGGAATAAGAACCTACGATCATGAAGCCATTTCTCGTTGGCCCTCATTTGGGTGCAAGATTTCCCCGCCGTTCAGCTACACACCATCGACTCGTTAAGTTATGCAGCATTAACGTCAATTGCGTGGCATGCTACAAAATGCACACTGGAGAAAACGAACGCAACAGACAGGGCAACAGCTATATTATCAATAACATGTCTGTAGTGATTCGAGAGAAGAAAAGAGGGTAAATGACTTGTGTAGTTTCGCAGTTAAAAATGCGAGGAATGCCGGCAAGGTCGATTAATTCTGAGTGGAAGTCCGACATAATGAACGGAGGGCCGAAGCACCCATGTATGGAAAAATGAATATGCACATTCTGGCACGGGATTGAAGAAAAATATTTGTTTTTATTTGCATTTCCGATTACTTGCTACTCGTTTGCCAATTATAAACATGTGTGTGTTATTCTCTTTTTTTTGCATTCGATTTTATTCGGGGGACGGAAGACTGGACGTGAACATCATTATTTGAGGGGCGAGTTTGTTGTAAAATTGACAGTGCTACGGGTCTTATTTCCACATAACTCGAGCAGGTAGAACGAACATTTTTCGAATTAATTAAAACTAGATAATTTGAATTGGGCATGCAAACTCCCGTGAAACTTAATCAAAGCTTGTTTTTTTTTTTAAGTTTAACACCGTCATATTTGACAGAACTGAAGCCCAATAACAATGTTGTTAACATTATACATTACCTTTCTTGTTCTATGGTTAAATGTTGTACTTAAATTTTGATAGTTCGATGACTTTTTTTTTAATTTGTTATTTATTTTGATTATATTAGTTGTTGAATTACCGCATACCATAATTATAGTACATTTTTATTTTTGCTTACTTTAATTATGTTTACGATTTAACTTAAATGCTTATATTTCTGAAAATGTTATGTAAAGAAAGTGTTCAAAACCTGTCTGATCAGGTAATATTGGTAATTGTTATTATTTTGGCTGGTTCTTGCACCTACAGCATGCGCATAATAGCCTGATTTGGTAAGAAGCAGGTTATGATATTAGGGCACAGCTATTATGGAATCTTACCTTCCGTCTTCGTGACGCTTTGGAAGCGGCAAGCTGTAACAGGGCAACGCCGTAAAACACGTATGCCAACAAAGCACGCGGAGCAAACAGAGCAGATCGAGCGCCTTAGCATGCAGCAGACGGAGAGACTCAAGCGGTAAACTCAAGGTCTAGGTCGAGCTCGGGGTCTTGGTCTGCGCGAGCTTACTCGCATGCTCTTATGGCTGGCTGAAAGTCGTTGACAGCGCTTAACATTTATTCGATCGTGGCCGACTGTGCGGACTCGCTTTGTGGTAGATATTTGGCTTCCTTCAGCTTAATGCGTATTTTATGATCATTAATATTGTTATGGTTTTATTAGCTCGGTTTGCCGTTAAGCGACAGCGTCGTTACATATCGATAAAATATCAATGGCTCCGGCTTTGTTATAATTAACATAAATGCGACTTGTGCTGTTTACAACGACACCTTGTCACTTGACTTCACTTATAATTAATTAGTTTTTGTGTGGGGCAACGCACATATTCATTGAATTGGTCATAAATATTCGGTCTTACGCCCAGACTTCTGCATTTGGGGCTTATGCATAAACATCGACGTATGTAGAATAAACAAAAGACTTAAGCGCCGAACTTGTGTCAAAGCTGGCGGACGACCTGCTTGCACTTGCACTTCACGGCCAACGCTGGCTTAGGATAACCACTCGTAAAACGTCCAAATCTAAAAAATGCCCACTTTATAGGCATATAACTTGTGTGCGGAAAGACGCGAAGAGTAAGAACGGCGAATTTAGTGCTGTGCTAGTGGCGCATTAGTGCAGTCATAAAAATAGTTTTATGTTTGCAGTGAAGCTATAATGTCGTAAATTTCGCCGTTGCTGATGTCGTCACGGCTGACCTTTTCCTAAGCTATAAAAGCGACTTAGGCAGCCCGTGCCCATGGATGTAAAATTCGATTAAAAACTATGAAAATTTGTTTTTAAACCATCATCAAGTTTATACCGGTTATAAAAGGAGAGATATGTAACTATACACATAAATAAAAAGGTGTTGTGTTAAAAAAAATATATATATTAATCGTCTCCCTAAAGATTTAACGTTAGTTTTTTGTAAATATGTTTTTTTATTTCCCTTAGTAGCGATTGCAAGAAAACCTTATGCCACAACTTATTTTTTTTTGATTTTCAAACATAACAGTAGGGACTTATTATTTTTAATACAAATTCTCTTAACTGATATATTATTATATATTATTTAAAAATCTAAAAACTAATAATTTTAAAAGACATTTATTTTATTTGTTAAACAAATTTAATTTACAAAACTAGAAAGGAATGCTAACTTCGGGCGGAGCCGAAGTTGATATACCCTTGCAGAATATTCTGTAAATTATATTCTCCAAAATTATTCATATGATGCATTCTTAATACTTATAAGAAATCCCAACCTCCTAACTTAAAAAACACCAAAGTTATGACATTTCCAATCGTTCAGTTATATGGCAGCTATAGGATATAGTCGGCCGATCCTTATGAAATTTGGTAGGTTGGATTGATTGGCCAAAAATAAAACCCATGAAAATCAAACCAACTTACAAACACCTAAGTTGTGGCATTTCCGATCGTTCAGTTCTATGGCAGCTATAGGATATAGTCGGCCGATTATTTACAAAAGCACTGTCCATTTTAAAAAATTCGATTACACTGCGCGAATAAACTGAATCGAACCACACGGCCAATACGGTAGATATATGACAGCTATAGGATGGGGTCAATAAAACTCAAGACTTGGCTCAAAAAATTAAGTACAAAAGCCACATAAAAACCAGACATTTTTCTCAATTCTACTTGATCGTTTCTATTGCAAGTATAGGTTATAGACGTCGTTCATCGTTTTTAAACTTGATCTTCATCCGTAAAAAAAAGCCGACTGCATGAGTTTCTTTTAAACTGACCCTATATATTATTTCTCTCATTATCAAAAAGTAAGGAATTAAAAAAATACTTTTATTTTCAAGCTTACAAATAAAAGTCACCTAAGGTTTTTTAAAATAATAAGTCATTGCCAGATATTAAAAGCCTTGGAAATAGTATTACTATTATTCACAAAATTTCTTATCGCAGTTTAAGACTCATTTTTGAGGACAAGAAATATGTGTATTCCTGATCAGCATCACCAGGAGAGTCATGGTATGGACACCTCAAAGTGAAATCGATACGTTTCGATCGGGTTCGATCTGAGGTTGTTTATAGTAAAAGCTTGGATAATAAGGCATATAATTCCATATGACATTTTAAAATGTCAATTTAAAAAAGTGTATAAGAAAAGTATTTTGTTCAATGACGAATCTTTTTATGATTTTTTAAATTAAAAAATTTTTAATCTGTGCTAAGTTTGAGCATTGAAACATTGAAACAAATAAATTAAGCAACGTTGGTATTGTCTAGTTACAGTCACTACTATGCAAAACAGAGAACAAATTTATAAATAGTAAGGGCTTGTCTTAATACTCTATTCAATGCTTATAAGGCAACACTTTGTTTCTTCTTTCCATAGTTCGCTCTCTTTATAGACGGTTGAAATGACACGGTTTAGAAAATACTTTTTCTTAGTGTCATACAGCTTAAATACGAACCTTACATGTTAGCCCCTACTTTGCTTCTGCCTCTTAAGTTGCCTCCACTAAACTTAGCTCTAAAGTATACAAAAATTATTTAAAATATATATGCTTATAGTAATCGCAACATTATTAACAAATTGCGCCAGACAATCTATGCGACATTTACAACAACAATAATGGACAACTTGTCTTGTATGGCCAACAACAACATTTATTAAAAGCATTTTGGAGTCTCCCAGCTCGATTGCTGCTGGTGACTACATATTTAAGTTGTTGCTGGTACGCAAGTAGCTTGAGGTTTTTTTTGTCGAAGTTGTTATCTTGGCGTAAGATGATTGATCATAAGCTATGGAATGGCCAATGGCAGTCCCAGGTAATCGCAGCTCAGGGGCGAGGATTGATGGTGAACAGGGATTTTGCCTGTTCAGAGACGCTTGTTGTCATTGATCAAAATTATATGCCGTTCTCCGTCCTGCTTTCTCGAGGGGCCATGCTTAAAATACATAATAGCATGTATTACATAAAGTTAAATGTGTGCGCTGCTCGCCAAAGCGCCTCCGCGATTGATGTCTACATTAAGATAAATTTTGATTAGCGCTTAATTGATGAAAATTGCGCCAGACGGTCGCCAGTTGTGCCTAATGACAGGCAAGCCGAAGTTTATATACCCTTGCAGCAGTTACAAAAATTAAATGTTAAATATTTCGATCTCATATTTGATAACAATAAATCTAGTTCGATTTTGGCAGTAGTAAAACCGAAATTCTTAAATCGTTACAAATTACAAAATCTATATATTACTATATAACATATACCCACTATGTTAAGAAACAACCCAGTTATAATGTTATTTCCCTTTTTCCTGATTGTGTACAGTCTTCTGGTTTTTAAAGAACCAAAATAGTATTTTTGAAATTGCTAACAAAGTTTTTCGATATATGTTAGAAAACAACCAAGTTACATTTTCATTTCCCTTTTTGTACGATTGTTTTTTAAAGGAGCTATTTCATATAGTAGTCCACCCGATCACTACCTGCAACTTCTGGCATAGCTTTAAAACTGAGGGACTAAATTGCGTAGAAACGGAAAGACAGAGCAGATCGATTCGCCTGGTGAAGCTGATGAAGAATATAAATACTAGCTTTTCACTGAAACTACAATGTGCAAGGGTAAACAAATTAAATAGGGATGTCGCCGCTCGATCGGAAGGACAAGCGTTTCGGGAAGCGATAATGGTAATTTCATCATTAATGACCTAAAATAAGGCCAAGCTGTGACTACCACTTGCCAAACGGAAGCGCTCCTGTTTTAATTAATTAAATTAATTTACCATGCCGGACTCTTATTCGGAGACAAACAGTCATGCTATAAGCAACTACTGCCCACGGCTCTGTTTTGTTTAGTTTTAAACAAATTAGCACATTATTTTGCCATTACAAGCGGTGGCAGCTGCCTCTTCACTTATGAGATACAAATGGAAAGAATAGTAAGCCCAAGGCCAAAACCAGTTCAAATCTTCACTGACCTTTCTGAGCCTTGGGCTCGAGCTGCGTGTGAAAACTTGGCCGGAAAGGGAAGATGGTGCGGATTCAAGCGCACAACACCCATAACAGTCGGTGGGACTTTCCGATCTCAACTCTATTCTTTTTTGAGCGTTAGTGTTAATGATTATAGGGATGATTGCGTAATTTGGTGTTAACTCGTTCATCATAAGAAAATATGTTAGACATATATTATTTAAGCCCATTCCCATAAATATGAATGTCGGACTGTCATAATTTGGCCTTTACCGTTGGCACTGATTTGTCTGAAGTTGTGCACTAATCGTGTGGGCAGTACGGCCAAAGTCGCTGTCATTGCATTCACCCCCTCCATAGCTGACACTTTCAATGAACAATTGACTCGGCCGACAAACTTGACAAATCATATACAGCCACATCTGCAATTGTGCCTCAGTCTAGCTTGTGTATAAGTCTGTACAGTTCACAGAGTCCGCCCACGGTGTATTGCACCATGAAACTGCTGAATTTCTCGGTTACCATTAACCCCAGGCGCAAAAACCATTGACAGCCAGCATTGGGCGTTTTAATGACCAGGTAGCGCATTGCTGGTGAAGTGGCCCCGTCCCTTACAGCACTTGGCGGCTCAACTGGCCATAGTGGCAGTAAGGTTGCCGCTAAATCGTGTGTCGTTGACACCATAAAAACAGATGGGCTCCTTCTCTTACCTTCACTCGTTATTCCTTACAGTCCAACCGCTGCTCTGCGCCCGACGTCTGCTGCCGCATGCCCTCGACCACGCTGACCGAAGACGGGTATATCTTCAATCTGCCGGACAAGACCTTCCCGCTGCCAACGAACCCTACAGTACCCGCAGTGCGCTCCACCCAGCCCGCGTACAGGCCGCAGCCCACGACGGTGGTGCCAGCCCCCCGACCCACTAACGCATATCTGCCGCCCCCGACCACCCGGCGTCCCAGCTACGAGCCCGTCCAGACCACCCGGCGGCCAGTCTATCAGCCTCCTCCAACGGTCACCCAGGCGCCCCGCTTACCTCCCACCCAGTCCCAGCCAAGGCCCCAGCCACGCCCACAGCCGACGCGCCGGCCCACCAACGAGTACCTGCCGCCTGTGTCAGTCAACGAGATCCCGCGCTTCGAGCCGGACCGCGTGCCCCAGTCCTCCAACGAGAAGCCGATTTACCGCGGGGAGGACCAGCTCTCGCCCCAGATCTTCCCCACGCCCCAGCCAGGCAGTGCCCCCAAGCACTTCGCCAAGTGCGCCTCCGCTCTCGTGTGCTCCGCCGAGAACTTCTGCAACGCCATCGGAGTCCTCTCCGAGACCCCCGTTGAGCTGAGCCCCATGGAGGCGGCTTTCCGAGTGCCTCTGACCGACTGCCTGCAGGCGGAGACAGGCGCCCCCGGTAAGTGCTGCCGGGACCCTAACTATGTGGACCCCTGGCCGGTCAACTTGGCTGGAGTTTGCGCAACAAGGAACAAGCGGTAAGTAGGCCCGTACATTTCCGACGCATCCGTCAACCGGACATTTTCCATGTTGCAGAACGAAGCCTACAGGAGTCAAGGATCTGGACGCCAACTTTGCCGAGATCCCCTGGCAGGCCATGATCCTTCGCGAATCCAGCAAGACGCTTATATGCGGCGGGGCCATCATTGGAGACGAGTTCGTGCTGACAACCGCCAAATGCGTGAACGGGTAAGTGGCCCTTAGTTATTGCTCCTCTTGACGGCAGAATAACCGAATCTCCCTCAGCCTGCCTGTCGACGACATTCGCATTAAGGCCGGCGAGTGGGAACTGGGCAGCACGAACGAGCCCCTGCCTTTCCAGCTGACTGGCGCCAAGTCCATCGACGTCCACCCCGCATACGATTCCTCGACCAACGCCAACGACATAGCCATCATCCGACTTGAGAAGCGCTTGGAGTTCGCCACCCATATTCAACCCATTTGCATCAGCGACGAGGACCCGAAGGCGACCGAGGAGTGCATTACCTCCGGCTGGGGAAAGCAGGCGTTATCAAGTAAGTGCTCCCAGAACCAAAATTTGGGAAAACTATTCAAAACTGCCATATTTCCATAAACTTATTCCTATTTTAAGATAATGTATTAGTCTATAACATTTATTTATGCTACTTTATAAAGCCCGATACGATTATATGTTGCTTTAATTAACAATGTATTTTTAAATTCGATCGTTTCTATGGCTGTGGCCATATGATGTATTTTTCCGTTCTTTATGAAACGTGGTTTAAGACCATTAGTTTCTTTGATTCTCTCCCAATTCGACCCACATTAGTTAACTAACATTTATGTATAAAAGTTAGTATATAATAAATTTTAAAACCATGCTCATTTCTTCGAACGCAATAGCTGAAATAATTCAAAGTACATATGCGTCGATATCAATTTAACACTCCCGTCCCGTACTGAAAAAAGAATAATTTTATTATTTATTAATTGTATTATTTATTATCAAATCGAGGACTCAATAATTATGATATTATAGCGTTGGCGATTTCTTTCTAGTCTCAAATCCTTAAAGCTTATGAAACGCAGAAAAAAACCCTTGCAGACTTTGCCGAAAATGCTAACATTGCCAAAGTAGCGAAAAGAATAGGGTATCATAAATAAATTAGATATGCATAGTTTCATGTCAAAAGCTTTTATACTGCAAAAACGCCTTTAACAATTATAACTACGGAACCTATAAGATATAGACGCCCGATCGGCAAGCGCTTTTACCTTGATCAAGATATGCGTAAATAAAAACGACTTGAAAAAATGTATGTCAATAGCTAATACACTGCGCGAAATATTCTGAAACACATCAACTTAGGACCGATTTTACCCTATTGTTCCTATGGGAGCTATAGGATATAGACGTCCGATCGGCACGCGTTTTTACCTTGATCAAGGAATGCATAAAAATACGATTTGGAAAGATTCATGTCAATAAGTTATATACTATGCCAAATATCCTGAAAATTATAAAATTTTAAACATTTTCACCCTATTGTTCCTATGGGAGCTATAGGATATAGACGTCCATTCGGCACGCGCTTTTACCTTAATCAAGGTATGCATAAAAAATACGATTTGGAAAGATTCAAGTCAATAGCTTATATACTGCGCGAAATATCATCAATTCTTGCAAGGTATATCCGATTGTTCCTATGGGAGCTATAGGATATAGGCTTACGATCGGCACGCCCTTTTACCTTGATCAATGTAAGCATAAAACAAGAGAGAACGCTATAGTCGAGGGCCTCGAATATTAGATACCCGTTACTCGTTTAGCTGAGTACTTAATATAAATATGCTATTGTATCGCGCCATCTACCCCAATACATTGGTACCACGGGCCATGTAAGGCGGAAATGGCGCTAGCCAGGCTTAAGCGTTTAATGGGTTTTTGGGCGTTAGAGTGGGCGTGGCAAACTTTTATTAGGCTAATCGATAGGTATTGACGAAACAAATATTATTAAAATTTTCATAATAGCATCAAAACTGTGACCACAGCTTGTGGCTTGTAGGCGTCAGAGGGGGCGTGGCACCATTTTGAAACAAACTTGCGCTGCGTAGGAACTCCTAAAATCTACATGCAAATTGCCAATCTTCTGGCTTTTATAGTTTCCGAGATCTCAGCGTTCATACGGACAGACAGACAGACGGACGGACAGACAGACGGACATGGCTAGATCGACTCGGCTAGTGATCCCGAACAAGAATATATATACTTTATAGGGTCGGAAACGCTTCCTTCTACCTGTTACATACTTTTGCACGAAAACAATATACCCTTTTACTTTACGAGTAACGGGTATGATATACGATTTGGAAAGCTTCAAGTCTATAGCTTATATACTGTGCGAAATAGCCTGAATATCATCAAATTTTAACCGGTTTCACCCTATTGTTCCTATGGGAGCTATATGATATAGACTTCCGATCGGCACGCGCTTTTACCCTGATCAAGGTAAAGTTTCAGATCGCTAGCTTTTAAACTAAGCTTGAAACAGACGGACAGACGGACATGGCCATATCGACTCCCCTATTGATCCTGATCAAAAATAAATATACTTTATGGGGTCGGAATCGCCTTCTTCACTGCGTTACAAACTTCTGACCTAAATTATAATACCTTCTGCAAGGGTATACAAAACAGAACATTTTAAAAAGTTTATTTACTGCTAACTTATTTTTTATCACAAAATTCGAAATTAAAAATTTTGAATTTTGAATTTTGGAATTGCGATCGTCATGACTTTTTTAACTCGTTAAGAGGTGATTTTGTTTGATTTGCTAAATATAATTAGACGTTAAAGTTCTTACCTGTAAAGGCCTCTTTTAACCGGAAGCTTTCATCTTTGTTTTTGAGTGAGTTAAAAAAAAGTTAAAAGTAAAAGCTAGCGAAATATAGTAAAAAGTTTTTAAAACCAACAAAAATTATGATTAATTTTGTGTGTACCAAATTTGAATTTCTCAAATAAGTTTATATAGTTTTAGCATTCTAAGGCAAAATAAAAAGTGCAGAAATACTTTAGGTTAGATTAGGTTACTTAGGTTGTATTCGTTGGAAAGGTAGAAGGAAGCTCTTCCGAACTTATAAAGTATATATTCTTGATCAGGATAAGTAGTTGAGTCGATTAAGCCCTACCCGTCTGCCGGTCCGTCTGTCTATCTGGCTGACCGTTCATATGGAATTCAAGATCATGGAAACTACAATACCACAAATCATTAAATTAATAATGACGTAACTGCATATTTGGAATCGTGGTTCATATATTTAAGAGACCGGTAGATAGCGAGAAAACTTTTATTTTAAAGCAGGGGTGCTGCTCGCTCTTATCTTCTGGTGCTTGTGCCGCAGTTTCAAAAATGTATTTTTTTTAAATTGGTTAGCTGAGTAACGGGTATCTTATAGTCGAGGCACTAGAATATAGTGTTTCTCCTTGTTTTAAAAATAAAGACCCGTTTTTACCGCTTTATTTGATTTTTGTTATTATACTTGTGGCAAATCCAATGAACCGTTTAACAAAAAAAGCCGGTTTTTCCTGCCGCTTATTTATCTAAAGCAAACTTGTTGAGCATAGACAACAATTTTAAAACAACTTAAAATAAAATAATTATCTTTTGTTTCTTTGAAAATAAATTTTAATTAGGGTTAATATTTGCTTAGGATTGTCTGTTGGCTACGTGTTTCTCCTACGATATATGTGCAGCCAAATCGACCCACTCTAACTATACCTTCTTTCCGTTCGGCAGTCCATGAAGAGGGCGCCCTGATGCACGTGACCGACACCTCGACCCTGGGCCGGAGTGACTGCGGTGCCGACGCCAGCAGCGTGTGCAGCGCCACCAAGTTCGACGCCTGCCAGTTCGATGTTGGCAGCGCCCTCGTCTGCGGCACCGGCTCCAACGTCCGCCTCAAGGGAATCTTCGCCGGCGAAAACTCCTGCGGAGACGGGCAAACAGTACGCTTTGCCAAGCCGGACATTAAGTGGATAAACACGGCGTTCGCCGACAGGAACAAGCCTCTCCTGCTGAAGCGGTTTTAAGCTGGACTCTGGCTCGGATTATTACCAGGAAGGGAAAAGATATAAACGACGAAGGTGCGGCACTCGAGCATGCGAAATTTAGTTAAGCTACTACAGAAATGCACCCAAGCACCCTAATCAGCCTGACTAAATACGCCACAGACCCCGATTGCACCCTTTACGTTCTGTCGAAATAAATAGATCCAATTCAGATGAAAAATGTCGTCATTAACAGGTATTGAGAGATGTAAAATACTTAATTATAAGCTAATATTCTACAAATCATTTCGGAGCTATAAACTCACAGCAAGCCAAGCACAGTTATATTGAGATTATATAAATATTTCACTACTTAGAGTAAGTCTTAAGATGTGCACTTTCTAGCACTATCGCACACCTGTTAACCGCACAACCACATTTCTGTTGCAGCATCTACTTTTACATATACCGTTATTTAAAGCTTTTCCTATATCGTAAATTGATTATATGTTAATACTTTTAAAATGTTGTATAAAGTGTCTACTCGTCTAAATTTAGTTAATAATTTAATTACTAAATAAAGAAAAACGATTAAGATATTCTTAAATTGTTTTACTTATCACGCTCAGAGGATGATAATGGAATTATTTTATATTTTTAATTTAAATACAAATTTTCATAATCGAAATCTTATAAATAAATTTGCATTTGGTTGGGATAACAACTTTTACAGTAAACATATTGTGAAAAAAAACAAGAAAACAAAGAAAAACAAAAAAAACCCTTGCAGTTATTACAAAACGACTACATTTCGATTTCTATGCCTACAGTGACAAACTTAATTATTGGCACAGCAAGCATGTTAAACCTTGAGGCCATTTTTCTACTTATTATATGCTGATATTAAAATAAAACAAAATATTTTTAGATAGAATCATTAATTTTATGTTAAATACAAGTGACTTCATTAATTTATCTTTTATAAATAATTTATTAAAAATAAAAAACCAAAGAATGGACCAAATTTGCTTGAACAAAATTATTGGCACACTTCGGTTTTAATTAACTATTTTTTTAAAACTTTATCGATTTGGCCACTTTTTTTTAATTATCACATTTGCCTCTATAATCTTAATGGTAGAAGCCAAGAAAGCGTAAGGATCGTATAAAAGGACAATGTCAACCCCCAGATCTCTTCCACATGTATCGAAGTTGATGATAAGAAGGACTTTGGTAAGGATATTCACCCAACAGCCTTTTTTCAGGCCCTGCATGATGGTTTCCACAAATGAATTGCTCCTAGAAAAATTGAAAAGGGTTCTAACATAAGCTCTTTGCTTGGGGAAAGGATTATTAAATCATACGAGAAGGTTGAAAGGACCCAAAAGTCGGTTGGCATACTCAGATATAAATTTCGCTGCACTAAAAAATTGTTTTTGACTTTTAAAATCTATTGATATTTTCTAGGTTCAATCATGCAGGGCCTGAAAAAAGGCTGTTGGGTAAATATCCTTACCAAAGTCCTTCTTATCATCAACTTCGATACGTGTTGAGGAGATCTGGGGGCTGACATTGTCCTTTTATACGATCCTTACGCTTTCCTGGCCTCTCAAAGCCATGGATTAGCCACTGTGCCCTGCATTTTGCAACTGCGTGGGTCCTTTAAAATGTAGCAAAGGACTCCGAATGGGAAAAATGGCTTCTGGGCATCCTTTCCCCAATGTTGACTTTCGATTTGCATTGATCCTGCTTATTAAATTTTAATATTTGGACACATGCGGTTGATTTTATTTTGACCTTGTAAATTCAAACAACTTTTCCTTTATTTTAAGGCACTACAAAAATTTTAGCTATAAAATTAATCATTATTCCATTAAGATTATAGAGGCAAATGTGATAATTAAAAAAAAAGTGTCCAAATCGATAAAGTTTTAAGAAAATAGTTAATTAAAACCGAAGTGTGCCAATAATTTTGTTCAGGCAAATTTGGTCCATTCTTTGGTTTTTTATTTTTAATAAATTATTTATAAAAGATAAATTAATGAGTCACTTGTATTTAACATAAAATTAATGATTCTATCTAAAAATATTTTGTTTTATTTTAATATCAGCATATTATAAGAAGAAAAATAGCCCCAAAGTTTAACATGCTTGCTGTGCCAATAATTAAGTTTGTCACTGTATATTACTAACAACAATGAACCTATGTCGATTTTGAGCCGCATTTTGCCATCGTTTCTATCGTTAAAATCGTTAAAAATCCACCAAGTCGCGTTTTTATTAATACAAAATAGTATTAAGTTTTTTCATGGTGACCCCGACGTGATATTTGGATTTTTCGCGATCTTAATTTTCACCAAAAATAAAAACAAAAACTCGCGTCGGTACGGCAACCAATTTTTCGTTTCCTTTTGGAACTGCGTTGGAAGTCTGCTGACCCCTCCCCCTCTGCTATTGAAATGGAAAAAAAGGAAGTATCAAGCCCAAAATTGGCCAAGCAGGTATAGAGTGCGAAAAGTTGAAATCTGTGGCGTTTTTTAATTGTGTTTTGGCCCATCTTTCAACTTTTTGCATTCGTGTGAAAAATTCGGTAGATAGCGAGCATTCTAACCAAGAAATAAATAAAAATTGCATGTACTAACGATTATAATTTTGATACATACATACATCCATACAGATATACATATTTTGAATTATACATACATACGTAAGTGAATCGCTTTGGACCAAAATAAAATAAATATTTGTCGGCATCCTGGTTTTTTTAAAAATAAAATTCCCCCATTTCTCGTCGTAGTGAACACCAATTATAGCTTTGCAAAAAATTAAAAAGGCAAAAGTTGAGAATTGTGAAAAGTTATAATTCGAGAATTAAATCCCCGGCAAGTTTTCTGCCGCGCATTTTCTTCAAATTTCCCTCGCTTTTCGCCATTTCCCGCGCTTTTAAGCGCCAGGTTTATATATTCGTTGCCCTTAGTTATCGGTCAGTGCATCATCCTCCGTTAGCATTGCGTTGAGCACCGCCAGCCGTACAGACATACACACACACACAGACAGCGCAGCCCGTTCTTTCGAGTTCTCTTTCGTCGTTTTCGTTTTCGATCGCTGGAACGGTGCAAGCGTTGCCGCTGCCTAAACGTTTGTTCGTTTTTTGGTGTTTGAGCTTGGCGTGTGCTCCCCTACACTACGTGCGCTCGGCATATTATATTGAATTATTAAATAATTTAGGATTCCTTAAATTAATTCCTTAATTCATTTTAAATAACTCCCCTACACTGCTTGCGTTCAGCTTATTCCTCTCGTTGGTTATTATAATTTAAATTTAATAAATTTAAAAACAACATTTTTTTTGTACACACTTACATATAATTAAAACAAAAAAAAAAAAATAAAATAAATTTAATTTAAAAATCTTCGATACCAAAAAAAAAAAAAATGCCAAAATCAGAAAGTAACAACCAGGAAATCGAAGAGTTGAAAAACCAACGAGATGGATATATGAGGAGTATAGAGCGAACGCAACGATATTTAAATGAGGGTCGATTCTCTTTAAATACGGTTCAGTTAGAATGTCGATTAGAAATCCTAAATACGCACATCGAAAATGCTTCGCTTATACAAAATAAAATTGAAGCGAAAGATGGAGATGATGAGTACCGCGAAGAGTTCGAAGAGACTGCGATAATAGCAAAATCGTTGCTAATTTCCCTAATTGCGGAAACATAGCGTAAGAGCGTTGACAATTCCGCTCCGCCGGCAATGCGCACACCGCAATGCCGTTTGCCGAGCGTCGGTCTTCCAACCTTCAGCGGAAAACATTCCGAATTTAAAAATTTTATAAGCCTTTTCGAAACTTTTGTTGACAAAGATGACACGCTACACGATATCGAAAAATTCAACCATCTAATATCGTGTTTGGCTGGAGACGCGCTAGGAACAGTCAGGGCATTCCAAGTTACCGCGGATAATTATCCAAAAGCTCTGGCTAGCCTAAGGCGGGTGTACGATAATGATTGTTTCATTTTCTTTGACAATATATCGACACTGTTTAATCTGCCAAAGATTTCCCAGCCATCAGCTACCGCCTTGAGCATATGGTTGCCGAAGAAGCGTGTAAGCCAAAAATTGTTCAGCAGAGCCAAGCTTATCCAAAGAAGAATGGAAACAGGAGTTTTTCGTTTGTGGCTGCCATGGACGACCGCGAAGTATGTGTGTTTTGCAACTCAGCAGAACATCAAGTAGGAAATTGCACTGCTTTTGCTGCCCTAAGAGTTCAGCAAAGATTCGATTTCGCAAAAAAGGCTCCCTTGTGCATTAACTGCCTCCGTAAGGGCCACACGGTAAAAAGATGCAAATCGAAGAGATGCAGGGTGTGTAAGTCCTCACACCACACATTGCTGCACATTTATTCGCCATCAAATCTCGCGTTGCCACCTCCTCCTCAGCCCACGCTCTTGCAGAATACTCCATCCACTTCGCATGTTTTGCATGCGACTGCATCGGATAGAGTTATTCTTGCCACAGCCATCGTGAGCGTCCAAACAAATTAGTTTTGGCTCGAGCGTTGCTCGATTCTGGTTCACAAGTAAATTTTGTGACCGACGAGTTCGCTCAGAGACTTCAGATTAGGAGAGAGGACGTGTGTTTGAGCTTGCGGGGCATTGGTGGAACTAATGCTCAAGCAACCAAGAAAATACACACGATAGTCAAGTCGCAAGTGGGTAGCAGTCAATTGTCGTCCGAATTTTACATACTAAAAAATATTTCTGGTTATCATCCGGATCAAACGGTGAACACCAGCGGCTGGAGGGTGCCTGAAAATATTTAATTGGCAGATCCATTCTTCTTCAAGCCCCAAAAAACAGACATGCTTATATGCGCAGACTCGTTCTTTGAACTATTGTCAGTCGGCCAGATAAAGCAAGGGCCTGAGTTTCCCATTTTGCAGAAAACAGTTCTCGGCTGGATAGTGTCAGGGAGATGTGCCTCAGAAAAAATAAGAAATGCTGAAAAGTTGGTACATCTCAGCTGCCAGGAGGAAATGTTGGAGTCAATAGACACAACCCTGCAGAAATTTTGTTCTGTGGAGGACTTGTTTATACAGACGCCAAAGTCCCGGCAGAAATACATGGTTTCGCTGACGCTTCCATGCGAGCATATGGAGCGTGCATCTAGGTTCGCACTAGTACCGCTGAAGGTTTAAGTAGCTCCCCTCAAGACGAAAACTTTGCCTAGCCTTGAGTTGTGCGCAGCTCACCTTCTTGCGGATCTTTATAATCGTGTAAGACCATTGCTCAATTTTCCGATTACAAAAGTGTTCCTCTGGACGGATTCGGAGATCACTTTGCATTGGATCAAAACGCATCCTTCGTCGTTGTCAGTTTTTGTCTCAAACCGAGTTGCGGAGATTCAAGAGTGGTCGGAAAAAGCAATCTGGAGACATGTCCCCACAAAAGTAAACCCAGCGGACATTGTGTCACGGGGATGTGACGTTGAGGAACTTACAGCCTCCATTTGGTTCGCTGGGCCGTCGTTTTTGCTCGATGCAGAAAAAGATTGGCCTGTAAATCGACACTTCGAAGTACCTGCTGATGTCGTGTCGATGGAATTACGCAAATCAGCATTGGCGATTGTGGTAATTCCAGAGCCCAATTATGTGCTTCAGAAAATAGAATCCTTTTCGTCGCACATAAGGCTTCTAAGGGTTTTCGTGTGGGTCTTACGGTTTATTCAAAGGTCCAAAAAAGTGTCGCAGCCCTTTGAAAAAAGTATTACACCAAGAGAACTGAATTTTGCGTTCCAGAAAATAGTGGAAGTGATCAAATCTCACGAGTTCAGTGACGACATGGGTAAAATTCAAAAAAATAAACCGGTAGCAACGAATATACAAAAACTAAGCCCTTTTCTTCAGGAGAAAAAATTAGATTGGTGTTCCTCGACATTGCTGCGAGTTGGGGGTCGGTTATTGAATGCTCCTATCCCGTACGAAGCCAAATTCCCGTTGTTGTTGTCGAAAGGCTCACAGTTTGTTAAAACGTACGTGTCCTACCTGCACGTTACAAATTGTCATGCTGGCCCTCGAGCTCTTGTAAG
Organism: Drosophila carrolli; assembly: GCA_018152295.1. Taxonomy (NCBI): domain Eukaryota; kingdom Metazoa; phylum Arthropoda; class Insecta; order Diptera; family Drosophilidae; genus Drosophila; species Drosophila carrolli. Next base: position 781,402 of record JAECXJ010000170.1, on the reverse strand, counting down.
TCTGTTGCGAGAAAAGATATGGTTGGTTAATGCGCAGGAAGTTTGCCGCAGAACAGTTCGTTTTTGCATTCGAAAAACAAGTGGCACCAGGAGGTTCCAAACGTCGACGTGGGAGCTCTCGTCGTCGTCACCGAGGACAATCTTCCGGGCGGATCGTGGCGGTGCACGTCGGCGCTGACGGCAAGGTCCGAGTGGCAGACGCGAGGACGAAGGATGCGACGTATCGGCGAGCGGTCCATAGGCTGGCGGTGCCCTGTGCTGAAGACGGCGGTCCTTCAGAGGGCGGTGTTCACGCACTTTGCGTTTTTTTTGTTTTCATTTGTTGAATTGTGTAAGGCGGGAGCGGGAGCGCAATAATGATCTAATCGCTCTCGCGAATTCCCCCCGTCTCTCCCCGTCTCGCCCCCGTCGTTAAATTACGCTTAAGCATTTTTATATTGAAATTAAAAGCCAGTGTTAAATCGAACTCGATCCAAACCGCACTCCCTTTCGTCTCTCTTCGTCATTATTAAAATCGTAAAGATCCACCAAGTCGCGTTTTTATTAATACAAAAGAGAATTAAGTTTTTCAGCAGCTACATGATATTGTTGTCCGATTTTCACAAAACTGAAAACTTAAAAAATATCAGAATTAATATAGTAAATAATTATTACTCGAAGGAATATTTTGATAAATAGAAATACAGCAAAATACAATTTTTTAATTTCAATGTCTAAAAATTTTTGAATAATTTTATCGGAGCTAATTTAATTAAAGCTCTATGATATTTCAAATATTACAACGTCTTAAAGAACAAAAAGAAATCAAAAACATGAAAGGTAGCAAACTTCGGCAGGCCGGAGTTGATATACCCTTGCAGTTATTTCAAATCGACTACATTTCGATTTCTATGCCTATATTACTAAAAACAATGAAGCTGTGTCGACTTTGCGCTGCATTTTATCATCGTTCCTATGGCAGCTATATGATATTGTTGTCCGATTTTAATTTAATTAAAACCATAATTCCATAATATTCAAATCCCAAGAAGAAAAAAATTAGAAACAACAAAGTTATATTTAAAAATTTTTTTTTTCCGATTGTTCCTAAGGAAGCTATATGATATAGTCGGCCGATCCCGGCCGTTCCGACTTATATACTGCGTGCAAAGGAAAGAAGGCTGTGTGCAAAGTTTCAACTCGATAGCTTTAAAACTGAGGGACTAGTTTGCGTAGAAACAGACAGACGGACAGACGGACATGGCTATATCAACTCAGGAGGTGATCCTGATCAAGAATATATATACTTTATAGGGTCGGAGATGTCTCCTTCACTGCGTTGCACACTTTTGACCAAAATTATAATACCCTCTGCAAGGGTATAATAACAACTAAAAGAAGTTGGGATGTGCAAATAATTGAGTGTTGTGAAAATAATTTTGACCAGGGTTGTATGTATATACTTTATAGGGTCGGAAATGCCTCCTTCTGTGCGTTACAAACTTTTCACTGAAATCACCCGAAGTTAGCTTTCCTTTAAGGTTTTTTTTTGTTGATCTTTGGGATTTGGTAATATTTTTATATTTGTAATTACAGTTTTAATTAAATTAAAATCGGACAACAATATCATATAGCTGCCATAGAAACGATGGCCAAATGCAATTCCAAATCGACATAGTTTCATTGTTTTTAGTAATATAGGCATATAAATCGAAATGTAGTCGATTTGTAATAACTGCTATGTTACATAAACTTCGGCCTGCCGAAGTTTGCTTGCTTTCTTGTTTGGTTGTGTTATATTTCTTGTTGTCGTATAATAATCTAAATAGGTCTTCTAGTTTTTGTTCACTTCTGACTTTTCTTACTTTGTCTTCTTAATTCAATTTTTTTCTTTTATTATCACAAATCTTTCTGTTTTAAAAAAATCTGTCTGTACAAGAAAAAAATTGTTATTAAATGTATGGTTTTCAAATATGATTTTACATTTAATGATTTCAATGATGACCAGTTTGCTCTTATTTATTCCATAGTAGTTTTGAAAAAATTATAACTCAATTAATTTGCTTGGTACATGTTCTTCACGTATAAGGTAAATTTGACTTCCAGTATCAATTAGGTTTATAATGAGATGATTAGTAAATAAATACAATAACTTTCTTACAATTGAATTTGATTGAGCTCTCCTCTCTTGCATTTCTCTCTTGCATTTCGTATAGTTGGTTGAAGTGTGCCACATCTCAGCACAGACGAAACAAAATCCAGGTTTCTTCTTACTTTTGCGTAATTCATTGGCCATCTGTCCCTTTGAATTGCAATTATAACTCTCCTCACCAGCGTGGAGGCCGTTCTCAACTCCAGGCCCCTCGGAGCGATCAGCACGGATCCCAACGACGGCGAAGCCCTAAGCCCAGGCCATCTCCTGATCGGCGGGCCCCTCCTAGCCCCACCCTCAGCAGCGCTCCCGGACCAAGTCAGCCCAACCTGCTTTCGACGATGGCGCAGTGTCTCGTGTCTCAGGCACAGGTTTTGGCAGCGTTGGTCCCGGGAGTACGTCTCGAGCCTCCAGGCGAAAAACAAGTGGCACCAGGAGGTTCCAAACGTCGACGTGGGAGCTCTCGTCGTCGTCACCGAGGACAATCTTCCGGGCGGATCGTGGCGGTGCACGTCGGCGCTGACGGCAAGGTCCGAGTGGCAGACGCGAGGACGAAGGATGCGACGTATCGGCGAGCGGTCCATAGGCTGGCGGTGCTGCCTGTGGCATGCTGAAGACGGCGGTCCTTCAGAGGGGGCGGTGTTCACGCACTTTGCGTTTTTTTTTGGTTTTCATTTGTTGAATTGTGTAAGGCGGGAGCGGGAGCGCAATAATGATCTAATCGCTCTCGCGAATTCCCCCCGTCTCTCCCCGTCTCGCCCCCGTCGTTAAATTACGCTTAAGCATTTTTATATTGAAATTAAAAGCCAGTGTTAAATCGAACTCGATCCAAACCGCACTCCCTTTCGTCTCTCTTCGTCATTATTAAAATCGTTAAAGATCCACCAAGTCGCGTTTTTATTAATACAAAAGAGAATTAAGTTTTTTCAGCAGCTACATGATATTGTTGTCCGATTTTCACAAAACTTAAAACTTAAAAAATATCAGAATTAATATAGTAAATAATTATTACTCGAAGGAATATTTTGATAAATAGAAATACAGCAAAATACAATTTTTTAATTTCAATGTCTAAAAATTTTTGAATAATTTTTATCGGAGCTAATTTAATTAAAGCTCTATGATATTTCAAATATTACAACGTCTTAAAGAACAAAAAAGAAATCAAAAACATGAAAGGTAGCAAACTTCGGCAGGCCGGAGTTGATATACCCTTGCAGTTATTTCAAATCGACTACATTTCGATTTCTATGCCTATATTACTAAAAACAATGAAGCTGTGTCGACTTTGCGCTGCATTTTATCATCGTTCCTATGGCAGCTATATGATATTGTTGTCCGATTTTAATTTAATTAAAACCGTAATTCCATAATATTCAAATCCCAAGAAGAAAAAAATTAGAAACAACAAAGTTATATTTAAAAATTTTTTTTTCCGATTGTTCCTAAGGAAGCTATATGATATAGTCGCCCGATCCGGCTCGTTCCCACTTATAAACTACCTGCAATAGAAAGACAACTTTTGAGAAAGTTTCAGTCAAATAGCTTTAAAACTGAGGGACTAGTTTGTTTGCGTAGAAACGGACGGACTGACGGACATGGCTAGATCGACTCTCCTAGTGATGCTGATCAAGAATATATATACAACCCTGGTCAAAATTATTTTCATAACACACAATTATTTGCACATCCCAACTTTTTTTAGTTGTTATTCTTGTTGTGGTTGAACAATTTTCCTGAAATAAATGTTATCGTGTAGCTTGATATATGCTGAAGCGACACAAAAAGAAATGCGAAAGATAGCGGTTCATAGGACAAAGCTAAAATCAAAAGGACAAAGCTAACATTAAAGCTTATCAGTTGTCAGAAGTATTTGCACACGTTTTCGGTGCGTCAAAATTATTTTCATAAAACTTAGTTTTGATTTATTTCACTTTAATATCTAATTTTAACAAAAGATTTTCTTAATTTTATCAAAATACATTATTAATATTTCGTTACAGCACCTTTGGCATTAATGACAGCTTGTAGTCATTTAGGTATTGACCTTACCAAAGTTTGGGCAAATTCAAGGGTCAATTTGAACCAAATTTCGTCAATTTCAGCGAGGACTCCGTCGCGTTTTCTATTTTTATTAATGGTTCTTTGATTTTTTATAAAAGCCCAAACGTTTTCGATGATATTTAGGTCTGGGCTTTGTGGGGGCCTGATTAAGGTCGTTCAAAAATTTGGTCGGTAGCCTACCCTTGTGGCATGGAGCATTGTCCTGCTGAAGAATCCATTCATTAGTAGGAAAAAGTCTATTTCCTGACATAAAAGCATGGTCATTAAGGTTTCAAACGTATCCGTTCTGGTTTAAAGTTCGTTCTATCGGTACGAGGTCTCCGAATCCATAATAGGAAAGGCATCCCCAGAACATGACTGTGCCACCACCAAACCTATTAATTCGCTGGGCTGCCAAATGCTTTTGGCTTTTCTTCAAATGCATAAAATGATGGCTGTAGGACCCCTGGTACTGAAATGCAGCCTCATCCGTCCATAAAACATTAAACCAAAAGTCAAGAGGCTTCTTAATATATTCCAATGAATTTTGGAGGCGTTTTGTTCGGTTGGTGTGATATCAATCACTTTGCGGACAACATATGTATTTAAATCAGCTTCTTTTAGCCTGCGACGAATTGTAGAATTACAATTTTTACTGGACTTGCACTAGGATTGCTCGCTACAACTCCTAGTAAGTGCCTGCATTGTCTTTGGTCCAACACAGGTTTTCGGCCTGATCTTGTCTTATTTTTTAAAGTAGTAGACATTCCTGCGCGAAATTGTATACAATTTAGCGATTTCAGCTGCTGAAATACCGATTTTAAACTTAGTAACAATTTCAGCCCGGAGCTCAAGGGTTAACTCCCTTGTTTTAGGCATTTTGTTTAGATAAATGTAAAAGATAAATGATTATTTTAATTTAATTTTCACTGAATTGAATTTATTAGAGCAAGCGAGCCGCCACTTGTCGCTGCAAACCAAATACTAATGACGAAATTGCATTGTGAAAATAATTTTGACGCACCGAAAACGTGTGCAAATACTTCTGACAACTGATAAGCTTTTTTTATACCCTTGCAGAGGGTATTATAATTTTGGTCAAAAGTGTGCAACGCAGTGAAGGAGACATCTCCGACCCTATAAAGTATATATATTCTTGATCAGGATCACCTCCTGAGTTGATATAGCCATGTCCGTCTGTCCGTCTGTCTGTTTCTACGCAAACTAGTCTCTCAGTTTTAAAGCTATCGAGTTGAAACTTTGCACACACCCTTCTTTCCTTTGCACGCAGTATATATGTCGGAACGGCCGGGATCGGCCGACTATATCCTATAGCTGCCATATAACTGAATGATCGGAAATGCCATAACTTTGGTGTTTGTAAAGTTAGGAAGTTGGGATTTTCTATGGGTTTTATATTTGATCAATCAATTCGACCTACCAAATTTCATAGGGATCGGCCAACTATATCTTATAGCCGCCATATAACTGATTGATTGGAAATGCCATAACTTTGGTGTTTTTAAAGTTAGGAAGTTGGGATTTTTTATGAGTATTAAGAATGCATCTTATGAATAATTTTGGAGAATATAATTTACAGAGTATTCTGCAAGGGTATATCAACTTCGGCTCCGCCCGAATTTCTTTTTGTGTCGCTTCAGCATAGATCAAGCTACGCGATAACATTTATTTCAGGGAAATTGTTCAACAACAACAAGAATAACAACTAAAAGAAGTTGGGATGTGCAAATAATTGAGTGTTGTGAAAATAATTTTGACCAGGGTTGTATGTATATACTTTATAGGGTCGGAAATGCCTCCTTCTGTGCGTTACAAACTTTTCACTGAAATCAACCCGAAGTTAGCTTTCCTTTAAGGTTTTTTTTTGTTGATCTTTGGGATTTGGTAATATTTTTATATTTGTAATTACAGTTTTAATTAAATTAAAATCGGACAACAATATCATATAGCTGCCATAGAAACGATGGCCAAATGCAAATTTAGTCGATTTGTAATAACTGCTATGTTACATAAACTTCGGCCTGCCGAAGTTTGCTTGCTTTCTTGTTTGGTTGTGTTATATTTCTTGTTGTCGTATAATAATCTAAATAGGTCTTCTAGTTTTTGTTCACTTCTGACTTTTCTTACTTTGTCTTCTTAATTCAATTTTTATACCCGTTACTCGTAGAGTAAAAGGGTATATTGTATTCGTGCAAAAGTATGTAACAGCTAGAAGGAAGCGTTTCCGACCCTATAAAGTATATATATTCTTGATCAGGGTCACTAGCCGAGTCGATATAGCCATGTCCGTCTGTCCGTCTGTCTGTCCGTCTGTCTGTCCGTCTGTCTGTCCGTCCGTATGAACGCTGAGATCTCGGAAACTATAAAAGCTAGAAGATTGGCATTTTGCATGCAGATTCTAGGAGTTCCTACGCAGCGCAAGTTTGTTTCAAAAAGGTGCCACGCCCCCTTTAACGCCCACAATCGCTTATATACGATTTTTAAAATTTAAATATTTCGGAAAAGTAAAAATGCAGTCTTATTGTGTTTATCAATACCTATCGAAATGTGGAAGAAATTTTTCAAATCGGACAATTCGTTAAAAAGTTATGCGTGATCAAAGTTTCTATCTCCATCTTCCTCGCACTCCCTTTACCTGAGTAACGGGTATCTGATAGTCGGGGCACCCGACTATAGCGTTCTCTCTTGTTTTTCTTTTATTATCACAAATCTTTCTGTTTTAAAAAAATCTGTCTGTACAAGAAAAAAATTGTTATTAAATGTATGGTTTTCAAATATGATTTTACATTTAATGATTTCAATGATGACCAGTTTGCTCTTATTTATTCCATAGTAGTTTTGAAAAAAATTATAACTCAATTAATTTGCTTGGTACATGTTCTTCACGTATAAGGTAAATTTGACTTCCAGTATCAATTAGGTTTATAATGAGATGATTAGTAAATAAATACAATAACTTTCTTACAATTGAATTTGATTGAGCTCTCCTCTCTTGCATTTCTCTCTTGCATTTCGTATAGTTGGTTGAAGTGTGCCACATCTCAGCACAGACGAAACAAAATCCAGGTTTCTTCTTACTTTTGCGTAATTCATTGGCCATCTGTCCCTTTGAATTGCAATTATAACACTTGATCACAATTGCGGACTTATTAATATCTGCCTGGAGCGTATCTTTGTTGTTGTTGTTGACGAAAATCGGTTTTAGTTTAATTTTTTTGCATGTTTGCGTAGCGCATAATCCGGTATTCCTTCAATCTAGTGTTCAGGTAGCTCTTCTTGACTTATATTTATTTTATTTTGTAATATAAATTTTTCGTAAAAATATTCTTAAAAAGATTCATAGCTGTCATAGCTGACAAATTTTCTTTTCAAATTTACGATTCATTGCAACTTCTGACTCACGACTATCAAAAATATTTTCCATCTCAAAAAGCAATTCATTTACTTTCATTGTCATCGACTCTGAGCGGCTTAATAACCATTTGGCGGCTTTTCCTTGCAGATAAATATTTGGAACAGTTTATTTTTAGTTTTCCCCTCGCATTTTATAACCTTCGGCTAGTTGTTTTCGTTTTCAGTATCTGGCAATTCTGATAGCAAGTGCCATGCATATAAAACTTATTGAGACTCCGGTGTCCAGTGCACCACGTATTCCAACCCGAAAATATTAGAAAATAACATTTTAAAACTTAAATCTCTTATTAAGAGGGTATGGTTAAATCGGCCAAAAAAGCCCTTTCTTCAAGAATTTTGTCAGACGACACGGCTTATGTCAGATTTATTATTTTATAAGCGTATCAAAGTACAACATTTAAACTATGTTTTCACAAATTTTCATAGAAAACAAGAAAGGAAAGCTAACTTCGGGCGGAGCCGAAGTTGATATACCCTTGCAGAATACTCTGTAAATTATACTCTCCAAAATTATTCATAAGATGCATTCTTAATACTCATAAAAAATCCCAACTTCCTAACTTTAAAAACACCAAAGTTATGGCATTTCCAATCGTTCAGTTATATGCCAGCTTTAGGATATAGTCGGCCGATCCTTATGAAATTTGATAGGTCGGATTGATTGGCTAAAAATAAAACCCATAGAAAATCCCAACTTCCTAACTTAACAAAAACCAAAGTTATGGCATTTCCGATCAATCAGTTATATGGCGGCTATAAGATATAGTCGACCGATCCCTTTGAAATTTGGTAGGTCGAATTGATTGGCCAAATATAAAACCCATAGAAAATTCCAACTTCCTAACTTTACAAACACCAAAGTTATGGCATTTCCGATCATTCAGTTATATGGCAGCTATAGGATATAGTCGGCCGATCCCGTTCCGACATATATACTGCGTGCAAAGGAAAGAAGGGTGTGTGCAAAGTTTCAACTCGATAGCTTTAAAATTGAGAGACTAGTTTGCGTAGAAACAGACAGACGGACAGACGGACATGGCTATATCAACTCGGGAGGTGATCCTGATCAAGAATATATATACTTTATAGGGTCGGAGATGTCTCCTTCACTGCGTTGCACACTTTTGACCAAAATTATAATACCCTCAGCAAGGGTATAAAAATAAATGAGCCGTTTGCAGACAAGCTCCATAGGCGCCTCCAAGAAAAAAGGTTTTGCGGTAAACATCAGAAAAAAATAAACAATAATTGTTTTTTATTCAATTTTTGGATTTTTGGTAACACTTTTAGCCTAAAAATTCGATATATTAGTTATTATAAAATGAAAAAGAATCAGTAACAAAAAAAAAATGACGTCAGTACCTGAGGATTTATGTACAGAAATAGTGTGCAAAATTACAAAACTTTGAAATGGCAACTTTTCAGGAGAGCGTCTTGAAGTTTTAGACACCCAAAAATCGAATGCACAACGAGCTAACTCACCTACGTTCAACTACCTATAACTCGGATTAATCTAAAATTTTAACGCAATATTCTTCAAATGTTGTGCATTCAGAATATAAAAAATATAAAAAAATAGACAAAAATAAAAAAGATATTTTATTTAATTATATTATCCAAGTATATACAAAATAAAATAAAAATACCTTGTTATAGCAAGCTCTTTTTATTTAAATTAAATAAAACAATGAAACAATGAATATTATTCAAAAAATTATTCTAACAAATAAAAAACATGTTTCGAAAGAATCGATTTACATTTGTTGGCTAAATAACGTTGCCCGGTTATGAAAGGATCTGAAGTTAATAACAACTGATTTATAAGGTCTTTATTAGTGGACAGAGTCGATACATCTTAACGTCCATGTTCCTTGACTCCGCAGCTTCTTCTGATAACTGTCCAATTAAAACTAAAGCATATTAAATAACATATGAAGCATGTATTAAAATTGTATGAACTGAGAAAAGCAAATAATACCAGAATAATTTTGATATTCTTTTGTAGCATCTAGCACTAATTTTCGCAGTAGTGTTGCACAATTTTTAATTAAACGTTGTTCTATGCCAGTTATTTCTGAAGATAAATGAGAATTATTGAAAAATTTTCTTGGAATGTTGCCATCATTTGAGTTTCCACTAACACCTGTTTTTCAATTATCTACAATAAGACCCATTTTTTCACGAAATTCGGACTGAACATTTTGTTTTCTTCTCTGAAATAGTTTTTTATTTTTTTCACCTCTTATTTGCCATTGTCTAATTTCAAGTTTATATGAAAGGTGAAGAAAATATTCAATGAAACGAATATAGGCATGTAATGGAGACAATCCAAATTCGTAACGATCTGTTCTGATTTCCTTTTGTAGGCATTTGTTAATGTCGTACATTTCCGTAGGTTTGGCTTGACATATTGTACCAGGAATAAGCACGGTCTCTTTATTTAACTTTAATTTATTACACACGTTCTACTTGGTTCTTGATTCGATCGAGACTAAGCTTCGCTGCACGCAGGCAGCTCTCATGGCGCTCTCTTTTGAGAGAGAGGGATAGCACCTCTCTTAAAAGAGAGAGCCACTGCTCTAATAGTCTGGCCAGCTTACCTTTATTATACTTGGCCTGTTACAACTCGGCTGTCCTGGCTTTGAGATAGCCCTATAGCCTAGTATTCAGATCGACGAAAACCGTACGCCAGTCATGAGAGAGAGCGAGAGGCAAACAGCTGGCGTTCACTGTTTGTGAAGCTTTTTTTTGACCTAAGTCCTCAGATCGACGAAATAAATACCAGAAAATTGCATTGCGTTGCCAACCACCTGAAATGAACTTTGGGTGAACCCTAGCAAAAAGAATACAAAATTTAATCTTAAATTTAATTTAAATTATACTGATCCGATAAGTTGATCCAATGTGGCGTTGCAGGTCTCCAGAAGCAAGAAATCTAAATAAAAGGATACAAAATATAAATATATTGTTATCTAAGACTAAATATTTAAAATCTAAATACTCTAAAACGATGGCCATCTTGGCTTTTATTGGTATAGCATCTGGGCGAGTGTTCCGTTTCGGTATAAGGTACTGCTCCACCATTCCAAAAAGAATGTTAAAACTCTTCTGAGGCATATGAAAGTTTTCGAAAAACATTGAGGGAGTCTGCAACAAGTTTTGAAACTTTAAAATAATAAGAAAATATTTTTTTGTGCACGAATATTAATACATTATTGAACATATTACTTACGTCGGAAGAATATCGGCCTTTAAGGGCCCTCTTCTGCAGATATGGGCTCACCCAATATTTCAGCCGCTGTCCTTTGACCTCTTCCTCTAATGCTACAATACATGCCGCTATGCTGACAACCAAAATCACTCTTGTGTTTTTTGAACTCGACATTTTCGTTTAATTTAACTTTGGTTTTTGTTTGTCAATAAACCCAGCTGATTGACAGTAAGACCGTAGTAAGCTCAGTTCGGATGAACTCTCGAAACTTTGGTCCCACTGGAAAGATTAAAGTTTTTACGCTTCATCAGATTTAAGCATGCTACGGTCGTACTGTCAATCAGCTGGGCTTGTTGACAAGCAGTTATAATTCAAATATCGTATTTGCGGGAAAGAGCCTTTAAAAGATATTATCAAATACCTTGGCAAGACAAGTCTGCCGCTGTAAAAAGAAATTAAAAACAATACAATTTAAATTTTACAGTTGTTTTTTTAATACACTGATAATTATTTGCTAATTTAAAGTTCATAGCTGCAATCTTATTGTGTTTTTTCGTACAGGGTTGACCTAAAAAACGTTTTGCTCTGACAAGAGGCACCCCAGATAGGATTATTGTTATTTTGTCCTCACATGTAAAGTTGTCTTTAATATCGCTAACCAAGCGGCGATATTAACTAGTGTTCTAAAGGCATTTCCCCGTGATCGGCCAAGCGGCGACATTATCTTTTATTCGCACACTGCGAGATGGTGCCCACAAAGCACTCGCCCCGACGGAGCCCTAATGGAAAGAATTGCACTTTTGGAATCGGAGCTGGTGAAGGCAAGGGCAAGTGAAGAACAAGCAGGGGCCGCCAGGGATCCCGTTGGAGTGAGCGGTGCGGCGAATACACCGCCATGTTTGAGTGGAATGCTGCCATGTCTGAGAGCAGCGCCACGGCAGAGTTCGAGTGCGAACCTGCCCAGGCAGATAATGAGTGACAATCTGCAACTAGAGCTTGGAGTGAGACCAGGCAATTTGCGTGGCGTCCATGCAAGCATGCTCATCGTCGCCATTCGAGATGATAGGAGCGATGGTGCAGCTGCACAGGTTGCCCGTTTGCCCAATGGCCGCCAAGCGTCGGCGCCAAATTTCCACTCAATTGTGGCGGAAAATTTGCATTCAATTGCAACGCCACGCAAATTGCCTGGTCTCCCCGAGTTCGAGGGTCAGCCAGAGGAATGGCCAATACCAGTGTAAAGAACTGGAGAATAACCAGAGACTAGTGAAAGCCCTGAAGGGCGAGGCCCGAGCAGCAGTGAAGTCGCTGCTTATCCTCCCTAGCAATGTGCAAGCTGTTATGGAGCAGCTACGATTCCGGTATGGACGTCCGGAGCTATTGATCCGTAGCCAACTGGAGCGCGTGCGCGATGTTGGACTATGAAAAGACGTGTTCGATAAAGATTTTTGAGCAAATCTGGTCCCACATTTTTTTTCGATAACCAAGACTTGGTGACTGGCGCATTTCGATTATTCGGTCTTTCCGTTTTGGACCTTAGCCGAGTGAAGATCGTTCTCTCCTGAACATATTTTCTTGAAACACCAACCAAACCCAGAGATATACCAAAACCAAATCTTGGAAAATATCAGACATCCTCAGCCTTTTATAAGGTTTTCTCTTACCAGTAGGTTCCTGTTTATTAAAGGAAGTAAGTTTTACTATTATTTCGTGGAAAAACCCCTCTTCTTATTAAGTAATGCATTTTATAGGAAAATTCTTGGAAGTCGAGTTTACTCCTTCACGGGGCTTACGTCCCGGGGAAATTTCTGCACAGATTTTCGTCAGCATCGTGGAAAATTGAAGTCGAGTTCCTCCTTCTATTGGTTCCCGTTTTTCTGGGAAAACTGTATAAAGTGCCACCAACGTGATCGTCAGCACTTTCATCAGATTTCAACATTTACCATAAAAAAAAGAAAGAAAATCAATCTGAAATCCAATATAGAAAGTGAACATAAACTGTGAAAATTTCAACCAGTGTTGCCACCCAGCGTTCACGCTAAAAATTCTTGTGAATTCCGATCCAAACCAATTTGTACAAGTTCATGTACGTCCATGCAACTTAGTAACAGTTTGTTCAATCTGTTCTGAGTACACCCTGTGTCTCACCTACATACATACAACCACTAACCATACAACATATAGACTGGTCATTTCATACAACGAAATTGGTCACAAAATGTTTCAATCGGGAGGCCCCAGTGCTGGTAGCAGCAGGCCCCGGACACTTCGTGTGCCTTCGGTTTTTTTCGCTCTCGTTCTAATTCTTATTTTGACGCTCGCGGGCTCATTACTCGAGTTCGGTCGTTCAGTCGCAGAGACCATAGAGTAAGAAACTATATAGAGGTTTCATTTGCTCTGCCCGCGCTCTCGAGTGACTTTGCCAGTGATGCCACGTAGGGGAAAAACGGAAAAAAGAGAGTTTTTCATTTGTTCGAATCGAGTTTGAATCGATGCCCATGGTGAATTCTTATGGCTGCACTGGTCGCTCTTATTCCTGCTAAAACTCCCCATACTATTGCTTGTGCTTCGCACATGTTAGAAGTGGTGAGAAACCGAAGTTAGAAGAAGTTAGCTTCGAACATGGCTTTTAGCAGAGCTTTGGCAGAGGCCCGGGCAGAGCAAATGAAACCTCTATATAGTTTCTTACGCTATGCAGAGACGCGCATTTTGAAGAAGGTTGACCTGCGCTTGAATTGGGCTTTGTATGTATGCGTGTTCATGCATTCTCATACAGGGGTGCATGTGTGCGATCATTTCATTTCGATGCAGCAAGAATATTTTGTCTTTTGCTACTTTTCAGACTTGGTACCCTAACAATATGGACATATTCACTATTGGATTAATGATAAAAATAAGAATATTATATGTTATAGTATATTTTTTAATATTTAAGCATATATTTCATCTTGGTTTACAAATTCATATCAGTGGTAGCAAAAGAATGTTTTGCATATATGTATGTATTCCAAATAATATAAATCAATCTAATGAGATAGGAACAGGGCACATCGCAGTCGGTGTCTGCGCTTAGTGGTTCAGAAATCTTCAAACCAAATCATCTTTGGTTGCTGTTCTGCGAGCGGATGGTGCCTGCATACCCTACCGACGATTAAATTTTAGGGGTGGGGACAGAAACAAGAACGGCTGTTTGGCTTTTGTTTTGTTTACATTTTTTTAGGACACTTGTTTTGAATGATATGTTTAATGAGTTTTGGTTGATTTTTTTTTTGATTCGCAGTGTAATTTTGTTTGATGTTGTTATTTAATGATCTAGTTGTATATTTTTTTATGTTTGCTTATTCTGGAAAGTCGCCGCTCGAATTAGTTACCGATAAATATACATATGTACATATAATAATTTTATAATTTTAATCTTGGAAAATTACAAATTGTTTAACCACTATAAAGTACAGACAAAAAATATTCGAAGTGATTTTCTTAAATTTATATTACTATTTTAAATCAAGAATTAAACTTTTAATGATTTTTAATATAAAAAAAATTATAAAGTTATTTATCATTAAACATAACATTCAAAACAAGTGTCCTAAAAAACGATCTCGTTTCTGTCCCCACCCCTAAAATTTAATCGTCGGTAGGGTATGCAGGCACCATCCGCTCCCAGAACAACAACCAAAGCTGATTTGGTTTGAAGATTTCTGAACCACTAAGCGCAGACACCGACTGCGATGTGCCCTGTTCCTATCTCTTTAGATTGATTTATATTATTTGGAATACATACATATATGCAAAACATTCTTCTACTACCAATGATATGAATTTGTAAACCAAGATGAAATATATGCTTAAATATTAAAAAATATACTATAACATATAATATTCTTATTTTTATCATTAACCCAATAGTGAATACGTCCATATAGTTAGGGTACCAAGTCTGAAAAGTAGCAAAAGACAAAATATTCTTGCTGCATCGAAATGAAATGATCGCATACATGCACCCCTGTATTAGAATGCATGAACACGCATACATACAAAGCCCAATTCAAGCGCAGGTCAACCTTCTTCAAAATGCGCGTCTCTGCCATAGAGTAAGAAACTATATAGAGGTTTCATTTGCTCTGCCCGGGACTCTCCCAAAGCTCTGCTGAGAGCCATGTTCGAAGCTAACTTCTTCTAACTTCGGTTTCTCACCACTTCTAACATGTGCGAAGTACAAGCAATAGTATGGGGAGTTCTCGCACCTATCCTTAGGAATAAGAGCGACCAGTCCAGCTGCAGAATCTCACCATGGGCATGGAATGAAGCTCGATTCGAACATTTGCAAAACTCTCTTTTTTTCCTGCGACTTGTCTCTGCGACTGAACGACCGAACTCGAGTAATGAGCGCGCGAGCGTCAAAACAAGAATTAGAACGAGAGCGAAAAAACCCGAAGGCACACGAAGTGTCCGGGGCCTGCTGCTACCAGCACTGGGGCCTCCCGATTTAAAAATTTTGTGACCAATTTCGTTGTATGAAATGACCAGTCTATATGTTGTATGGTTAGTGATACAACACAGTGCAGCCCAGTGCAGGCTCAAGCCAGCAACACCCGCTTCGTGACACAGTCTAATTAACACAATACAATTAAAACTTAAAATCATTCAATCCCTATAAACTCAAGTCAAATTAAACTTATAATTAAATTAAATACCTAAATTTAAACTAAATTCCTATACTTAATTTAAATTAAATTTCTATATCGCTAAATTAATTAAAACATAAATATTTAATAAGCATTTAACGTAAATTACTCAAATCCTACTGTAATCAAATAATTCGAAATGCAGTAAGCAAATTTCGTCATGAGAGCAAGTGTTTAAACACCTGGAAATGTTTTTTTTTTCAAATTTATCTTAACCAATTTATAAAACAAATTACAGCCAATAATACAAAGCGCTTTCAACGTTGGATATTTTGTGTAAGTTATCGGCTCCGGTCGTAATGCTACGTATTTTGATTGACTGTGTACTATAATATTCTACTGATTTTGATATTATAAAACAAATTCCCACTTGATAAATACTTGCTCAGTGAATTAAATTAAAGTTCATATTCCAAATTAATGCTTAAATTCTAAATACCTTTGCTTCGATTTAAATTTACTTTATCAATATGAGCTTAGCACAAACTTTATATGATACCCAACTTTGTAATCTTAATGATCACCTTTGTTAGTATTACTTTTCTTGTATTAAACATAATATAAACATGAATTGCTAAATTGTTTACCAATGGAAGCTTGCATCGATGACATAGAGTAATAATGTATAGAGGCGTCATTTGCTCTGCCCGCGCTCTCGAGTGACTTTGCCAGTGATGCCACGTAGGGGAAAAACGGAAAAAAAGAGAGTTTTTCATTTGTTCGAATCGAGCTTGAATCGATGCCCATGGTAAATTCTTATTGCTGCACTGGTCGCTCTTATTCTTAAGGATAGGTGCGAGAACTCTCCATACTATTGCTTGTGCTTCGCACATGTTAGAAGTGGTGAGAAAACGAAGTTAGAAGAAGTTAGCTTCAAACATGGCTCTCAGCAGAGCTTTGGCAGAGGCCCGAGCAGAGCAAATGAAACCTCTATATAGTTTCTTACTCTATGTCGATGACGATGATTAGGAGTTAGGCGTGTGTCGAAGGGATCACCAACCTGTGTCAGGTTACGCGGCTGTGGTGATCATGGTAGGGTGGGCAATGTCAGCGGCAAATAACATACTCGCTGCTGACACCGACACACACACATCAGCTGCTTCCATTCCATCTAGGCAGCACCCTTCTTTTCAGGTATTCCCTTCCTCTTTACCCTAATCTTAGTTCTGTCCTACAATTAACCTCAAAGTCAGTTCGCACGCGAATTTAAATAGGATTTTGTATTGTAATATGCGAGCAAGTAGCACTGTGGATCAAATTGGAAACTGACTCCCTTTACCGACGAAAACAAGAGCCGGAACCAGCGCGTGCCCCACATGAAGCTACACCCACCATCTTTCGTTGCTGTTAGAATCTTTCGTGATATGCTACAGTATTATATTAAATATAATAATCTTATTTTTGCGCCCAACGTGGGGCTAAACCGGCATAGCCCGATTACAAATATTTTGTAAAGGTAGTCACTTCCATCTGACTAGGTTTCTATTTCTGACTTTGAAGTTTTTATTGTTTTTCATTTTCCCTTTTTCTAGTTTAGCTGTTTAGTTCTGCGGATACAATAATTTATTTATTGCCTAGACTAGCAGCTGAACCTAATGTTTTTGTTGGAGTATCTGGATGTGTTATTATTAATTTTATAACTCCGAAATCTAACTTAAAAATCATCGTGTGCAGGCAAATTAGGAACCGTTGTTTATTGGTTTTTACGTGGATGTAATTGCTACGGCCATCCCGTCTACTAACACTGATTTAGTTTGTATACCCTACAGGTTTATTTTATTGTGGTCGTGAGTGGCAGAAAGTTGAATTGTTGCCGTTTGCCTTTTTGGCTTTGGCTGTGCTTCGTGTCCATTAAAGTACATTTTTTTTCTTTTCGTTTGAGGATTTTTAAATTTTCATGGACGTTGCGATCGCGAGTTTCAGAAAGATGTTGTCTCTTTCCTTCTTCCGCTGAACTTCGTGTCCGCGTATGATTGCTTAATTTACTCAACAATCTATACTTTGAAGGCGACAATCGAAGAGTTGATACTGGATACAGAATTGTGGACAAGGCGACAATCGAAGAGTTGATACTGGATACAGGATTGTGGACAAGTGCTACACCTGCCGATCAATTAACTTCGTTCCGTCAAATTTCCTTACCCTTTATATTTTTCAAAATCTAAACTATGAATACGATCATCAAAAAAATTTAATCTGGATGTAGGCGGTGGACAAGTTTTACGCCTTCCGATCAACGGATTATGATCGAATTCCCTAATCTTTTCTTTTTTACTTTTCAAATCCCTTGTAATACCTGGCTGATGTTTGACTCTTAACTATTTGAATTGCTTGTATGGCTTCCAAACTTTAATGATTGATTACCTTTTTTCATATCCACATTTTTATTCAATTTCTTCCATTTATAATATTTAATAATTTTTTTTAATTAAATTTTTCTATAATTACATTTAGAATTTCGGTGTTGAAATGCCAGTACCGCGCACTGAAGATCTTCATTGTCACTTTTGCACTGATATTATTCAGTCGGAGTCCGAACTTTATATAACCAATTGTGGACATAGTTTCCATCAAAAGTGTCTAGACAAACCAGGAAGGAACTTGTGCCCCGTGTGCAAAGAGTCCCTGACTCACTTGACTGGTATTCCATCCGATAAATCTGGTGCATCTACTTCAAAAGGAGTAGGTAAAACCTCCGTACTCCCGATATCGGTTTTGACCCGATCACAAACTAAGCGACGGGGGGATACAAGTCTAAACATGGTAAATCCTGGGGATAACACAGCTCCACTGCCACAGGCAGAGCAGCTAAGCATGGCTGACTCCATTAAGAAGCGGAAGCGATGGCTGCAGCCATGTCAGAGCAGTCAATCATTTTAGCTAGGTCTATGAAAGATCAAACTGATAAGATAACACAAGCTATCACAACAGGGCTTAACATCAATTCGAACAGTCCACAACATTCTGTACAGTTTCAGAATAACTTTGATAATTCAGGACTACCACCTGACATTAATTCCGTAGGTCGCGAGTCTGGTGGTTCCGAAAATGGTCAGAGATCGCAAATCATTTTGTCAGAATTAAGACCGGACAAGATAACACAAACAATAGCCAACTGGAAACTAAAGTTTTCTGGAAAGGGTTCATTGTCTATAGACGATTTCCTGTACCGTGTTGAGGCTGTTGCATTGCAAACCTTGAATGGTGACTTAGACTTACTAGCTGGCTTTGCTAGTAATTTATTTGGGAACAGCAAGCGAGTGGTATTGGCGATACCATAAGAAGGTACGTTGCGTTAAGTGGCAACCCCTATTCATGGCTCTTAAGGCTCAGTTTAAAGATTCGAGGACTGATAGGAATATAAGATCAGAAATTGAACAACGCAAACAGCGCTCTAATGAGACCTTCGACGACTTTTATGGTGTCATCGCCGCACTAGCGGATAAACTAACAGAACCATTGTCTGAAACAGACTTAGTCGAAATTCTCAGAGCTAACCTTCTTCCAGACATTCAGCATGAGATTCTATACGAGTCAACAAGTACAGTTGTTCAATTAAGAGCACTGGTTCTTAAGCGTGAAATCTTTAAGAAAACTCTTCCTAAGTCCCAACTTTACTTTTCTCGCCCTGCTCCTCGAAAAGTAGTTTGCGCGGTCGATCCCCAGATCGAAGAAGACGATTATGACAATGAGGACTTCGAGGACGAGTTTGAAGTGTCAGCTTTAGATTTCCCTTGTTGGAATTGCGGAGTTATAGGTCATCGCTACCAAGAGTGTACTGCAGAAAGAAAAGTCTTTTGTTATGGGTGTGGAAAAGCCAACACTTACAAGCCAAGTTGCAGTACTTGCCTGGCGAAGCCTGCAAAAAACTACACGGCCCGTGTACAGCCGAAAAGTACACGCCGTCTCAAGAAGACACCGCCAACTAGGATCCACTCCTGATATCCCAAACAATTATAAACCAGACTTGACTTACATACCGGATTTGCCAATTAATATCCACTGTGAGACCTCGAAACTGACACCATTTCGTTCTCAAATTCGTCGAAAATTCTTTCGGAAACAGCTCAGAGAAGAAAAGAAAGCCCTTCTATCAGCTATATTAGGTAAATTAGGAGACTATCGGCCATATGCTAAAGTATCAGTATTGGGAAAGGACCTGATTGGTTTGCTGGATACAGGTGTTTCAGTCAGCTGTGCAGGTGGATCGTTTGCTTCCGAGATTCTGAAGATGGACCAGCCAATTAAACCACTAGAATCTTCGGTCAGAACAGCAATCTCAACAAATAGTGGGAAGGATAAAAACTAATATTGGTTATAAGGGAAACGCAAAACCAGTTACTTTGTATATTGTTCCATCGCTTTCCGGAGACTTATACTTAGGCATCGATTTCTGGACAAAATTTAATCTTCTACCAACTAATCTGACAGCTCAAGAATTTTCTATTGCTAAGATTGAAAACTCTCAGATGAGACCTTTGTCCTTGTCACAGCAGCAACGGCTGACAAATGTCATCCAACTGTTTCCATCCTTTGCGAAAATGGGTCTAGGTAGGACTGCATTGATCTCTCATTCAATTGATGTTGCTAACTCCAAACCAATAAAGCAGCGTCACTATGCTGTATCCCCAGCAACTGAAAAATTAATGCATGGTGAATTAGACAGAATGATAGCTCTTGGCGTAATAGAGGAATTGAATAGCCCATGGTCCTCCCCAGTTGTATTGGTCAAAAAGCCAGGAAAAGTTCGTCTCTGCATAGACAGCAGAAAAGTAAACGAGGTGACAGTAAAAGATGCCTATCCCATGCCTTTAATCGATGGCATTTTAGGTAGGCTGCCGAAAGCAGAGTTCATCACGAGCTTGGATTTAAAGGATGCCTTTTGGCAAATCCCGATCCAAACTCGCGCGACAAGACAGCGTTTGCTGTTCCTGGTAGACCACTTTACCAATTCACTATTATGCCTTTTGGTTTAACCAATTCTCCTCTGACTATGTCAAGGTTAATGGACAAACTAATACCTGCTCAACTAAGAAATGAAATATTCATATACCTCGACGATTTGTTGATCGTTTCGGATACTTTCGAGCGTCATTTGGAGGTGTTGAGAATAGTAGCAATCGAGTTAACCAAAGCTAAATTGACTATAAACGTCGAAAAGAGCAAATTTTGTAGAAAAGAGGTGAAATATCTCGGACATATAATCGGTAATGGCACCATAGCAACCGATCCTGAGAAGATTTCAGCCATCAGTAGTTTTCCTGTGCCTCGTTCAGTCAAGCAAGTTCGTCGATTTCTTGGACTCACAGGGTGGTACCATAAGTTCATCCAAAACTATGCTGGATTAGCTGCTCCAATATCAGACACTCTGAAGCAAAAACGAAAGTTTGATTGGAGCAACGAAGCTCAAACTGCTTTTGAAAACTTGAAACTGCAAATGAGCTCAGCACCAGTGTTACACAGTCCGAATTTTAACATTCCCTTTTCCATCCATTGTGATGCGAGCAGCACTGGCGTAGGAGCAGTTCTGACGGAAGCCAACTCAGAGGGTGATGAAGTTCCGATTTCATTCATGTCCCGTAACCTTAATCAGTGTCAGAGGAAGTATACCGTAATTGAACAGGAATGCCTTGCTGCAGTTTTGGCTATAAAGGGCATACATACCACGCCTCGCTCAAGTGGTTAATAAGTCAAACTGATCTGAGCTCCCGACTTGCCAGATGGTCCTTAAAGTTACAGGGATTCGATTTTAAGATAGTTCATCGAAAAGGCTCTCAGAACGTTGTTCCGGATGCATTGTCGCGCACCCATGTAGAGAACCTTTCAGTCCTGTCAGTCGGTGGCTTCGTGGATTTATAATCCGATGCCTTTAAGTCCACTGAGTATACTGCCTTACGTAACAAAGCTCTTTCAAACACACATCAAACACCTGATTTGAAAGTAGAAGGTGATCTAATTTTTCGTAGGGCAGGGCACTCAGCAGAGGAAAAGCTCGCTGATGAAAACTGCTGGAAGATATGGTTACCGAAAGAGTTAACGGCTGTAGCTCTTCAGCTGGCTCATGAGGATCCTCTTGCCTCTCACTGTGGCATTAACAATGCGTTAGAAAAGCTTCGTCGTTGGTATTTTTGGCCAAGCTTGGTAGTTGATGTTAAGGCGTATATAAACAGCTGTGAGGTTTATAAGCGTAGCAAACACCCAAATTATACCCTTAGGCCACCCATGGAGAAGACAGTTCCAGCAGACAGGTATTTTCAAAAGCTATATGTCGACTTTTTAGGTCCATATCCACGTAGTCGTTCGGGTAATATTGGTATTTTTGTGGTTTTAGATCATTTGTCTAAGTTTCCTTTTCTTAAACCAGTCAAAAAGTTTACTGCCGAGGCTATAAACCCATTCATAGAGGAGCTATTTCTTTGTTTTGGCGTACCAGAGACAATAGTCTCTGACAATGGCGTCCAGTTCAAATCGAAGTTATTTAACTCTCTTTTGGATAAGTACAATATCAATCACAATTATACAGCCTTTTATGCACCCCAAGCTAACGCTTCTGAGAGGGTCAATCGCTCTGTAATCGCAGCCATAAAATCGTACATAGATCCTGATCAAAAGAACTGGGATTCATTGCTATATCAGATTTGCTGTGCTCTCAGGTCTAGCTTCCACTCTGCTATTCAAACAAGTCCTTATCGTCTTGCCTTCGGCCAAAACATGATCACCAATGGTTCTTCTTACAAGCTCTTGCGTACACTGGAAAGGTTAGAAGATCACACTGTACAGTTCTCGAAAGACGATTCATTCGACCTCATAAGAAGTCGAGCTAAGCAAGCAATGCAAGTACAGCATAATAGGAACGAACGTTCATACAATCTACGCAGTCGAGAAGTCTCTTTTAAGAACGGCCAAGAAATCTATAGACGCAATTTCCAGCAAAGCCACTTCGCTAAAGGTTTTAGTGCAAAACTAGCTCCAGCTATCATTAAAGCTCGAATACGAAGTAAGCTAGGCAACAGCTATTACAATGTAGAGGATTTACAAGGTAGATTTGTTGAAAAGTTCCACGCGAAGGACTTAAAATAGTAAACAGTTTGCTACTTCTTCTCCAAACGCGGATCTCCCTTTGTTGATTTCATCCCCAAAGTGTGATTTTGGTGGGGGGGTATTTGTAGGGCGCTTGTCGTTAAAATTGTCAACTTTTAAATTTCCCACTTCAATTTAAAATTCCCGCTAGGACTTGAAGTTGCCGCCAGGAATTAAAATGGCAAAGCCAAATTCAAATAATTTCTGTCTTTACAACACTGAAAAGACGTGTTCGATAAAGATTTTTGAGCAACTCTGGTCCCAAATTTTTTTTCGATAACCAAGCCTGGCGCATTTCGATTATTCGGTCTTTCCGTTTTAGACCTTGGCCGAGTGAAGATCGTTCTCTCCTTGAAACACCAACCAAACCCAGAGATATACCGAAACCAAATCTTGGAAAATATCAGACATCCTCAGCCTTTTATAAGGTTTTCTCTTACCAGTAGGTTCCTGTTTATTAAAGGAAGTAAGTTTTACTATTATTTCGTGGAAAAACCTCTCTTCTTATTAAGTAATGCATTTTATAGGAAAGTTCTTGGAAGTCGAGTTTACTCCTTCACGGGGCTTACGGCCCGGGGAAATTTCTGCACAGATTTTCGTCAGCATCGTGGAAAATTGAAGTCGAGCTCCTCCTTCTATTGGTTCCCGTTTTTCTGGGAAAACTGTATAAAGTGCCACCAACGTGATCGTCAGCACTTTCATCAGTTTTCAAAATTCAATCGCTAAATTAATTAAAACGTAAATATTTAATAATTAAATGCTTAATTACTCAAATCCTAGTGTAATCAAATAATTCGATATGCAGTAAGCAAATTTCGTCATGAGAGCAAGTGTTTAAACACCTGGAAATGCTTTTTTTTCAAATTTATCTTAACCCACAGTCAATTGAAATGTAGTTTTCCAATTTCTAAAACAAATTACAGCCAATAATACAACATATTGAAAGCGCTTTCAACGTTGGATATTTACCGGCTCCGGTCGTAATGCTACGTATTTTGATTGACTGTGTACTATAATATTCTATTGATTTTGATATTATAAAACCAATTGCCACTTGATAAATACTTGCTCAGTGAATTAAATTAAAGTTCATATTCCAAATTAATGCTCAAATTCTAAATACCTTTGCTTCGATTTAAATTTACTTTATCAATATGAGCTTAGCATAAATTTTATATGATACCCAACTTTGTAATCTTAATGATCACCTTTGTTAGTATTACTTTTCTTGTATTAAACATAATATAAACATGAATTGCTAAATTGTTTACCAATGGAAGCTTGCATCGATGACGATGAAGGGATTACCAACCTGTGTCAGGTTATGCGGCTGTGGTGATCATGGTAGGGTGGGCAATGTCAACGGCAAATAACATCCTCGCTGCTGACACCGACACACACACATCAGCTGCTTCCATTCCATCTAGGCAGCACCCTTCTTTTCAGGTATTCCCTTCCTCTTTACCCCAATCTTAGTTCTGTCCCCCTACAATTAACCTCAAAGTCAGTTCGCACGCGAATTTAAATAGGATTTTGTATTGTAATATGCGAGCAAGTAGCACTGTGGATCAAATTGGAAACTCACTCCCTTTACCGACGAAAACAAGAGCCGGAACCAGCGCGTGCCCCACTTGAAGCTACACCCATCATCTTTCGTTGCTGTTAGAATCATTCGTGATATGCTACAATGGAGTGCGCTGAGGCAGAGCGTGCACTGATAAGGCAATCGCAGCGAGAAGAGTTCGGTAAGGAAAGCCAAGGAAAGACCGCCAAGGGGAGCCAACTGTACGGGTTGTCCCTATACTTCGACGAGGACGGAGTAATGCGAGCCAGCGGAAGGATCGACGACGCCATGTGCGTGCCATACAGCGCGCGTCGGCCGATCATACTATCTCACAAGGAGGCACTGGCGGAGATGATTGTGCGGCATCACCATGAAAGGATGTGCCACCAAAACATAGAGGCAACTATTGGAGCGATCCGGCAGAATTTCTGGATAACGAACTTACGGAGGCTGTTACGGAAGGTGAGGAGCAAGTGCAACGTTTGCATCCTACGGAGGGCGCGACCAGAGCAGCCCGATATGGGTCCTCTGCCAGGGGACTAGCTGGAGGCCAACGGATGGCCATTTAAGTTTACCGGCCTGGATTACTTTGGACCACTATTTGTGACTGTTGGACGTCACACGGAGAAAAGGTGGGTGGCATTGTTTACATGTCTAACCACAAGGGCTATCCACTTGGAGGTGTCTCACGATTTGTCTACAGATTCCTGTATAATCGCCATGAGGAACTTCATGAGCCGCCGTGGACCGGTGGTCAGGATAAGGAGCGACAACGGGAAGAACTTCGTTGGAGCCAATCGGGAAGCCAAAAGGTTCAGCGAAGTGTTTGAGCCTGCACAGATCCAAGGCGAGCTGTCGTCCAAAGGAGTCGAGTGGATCTTTAATTGCCCAGCGAACCCAGCTGAGGGTGGCGCCTGGGAAAGGATGGTGCGTGAAGAAGGTGCTGGCGCACACGATAAAGGAGATCGCGCCCAAGGAGCACGTACTGGAGAATCCACTGACACCCAACGATTTGCTGAAGGGAGTGCCCGATATTCCGGACCTTCCCGCAGATGACGGAAGCAGTGGCGCACAGCAAGAATGATGCGGGATCGGTTCTGGAAGCGATGGGTACATGAATACCTGCCAACACTTGTACGCAGGGAGAGATGGTGCAAGCACGTCGAGCCCATTCGTCGAGGAGATCTGGTGTTCATATGTGATCCGGCCATACCACGAAAAGAGTGGAAACGAGGCGTCGTGGAAGAGGTGTTCACCGGAAAAGATGGAGTACCTCGTCGAGCGGCGGTGCGGACTAACGATCGAGCCAAGACGACAATGCGTCCCGCTTCGAAGCTAGCTGTCCTGGACGTGGTGAATGCGGCTGCTTCACGGGGGTGGGGATGTCGCGGAACGGATTAGGGCCATCGATCGTTAAGGTTAAATTTAGTATTCAGTATTATTTGTGTGAGGATTTCTAGGGTCATATTATTCAGCCACACTAAATCGGGCTTAGAGCTAGAATTGGCGGCCCGGTCTAAACCGATTTGCGCAATCACGGAGAGAGGGAAGAGAAAATGCGGTACGTAGGCTAAGTAATTGTATTTCAGGTTAGGCTAACTAACGTATTTCAGAATAAAACACTACCACTACAACACTCCAACACACACTCTTGTTGTCTTTAATATCGCTAACAAAGCGGCGATATTAACTAGTGTTCTAAAGGCATATCCCCGTGATCGGCCAAGCGGTGACAAATTCATTAAGATTTATTTTTATCTTGGCATGGATTCTGAGATAACTGAAGCCCGTCGATTTCCTTTAACAAAAATCTGTCATTTCTTAAAACTTTTCCAATAATGTATGGTCCTTTGTGCTTTGGTATAAGCTTTCTTGAAACCCCAGCAGTACTATAAAAATTCTTTACTATGACATAATCTCCTCCTCTTTATTCTGATTCGAGATTTAAGTTGATTTTCTTCCGCTTTCTGAGAGAGAGGGATAGCACCTCTCGTGAAAGAGAGCCACTGCTCTAATAGTGTGGCCATCTTATCTTTATTATACTTGGCCTGTTACAATATGTAGCACTTTGAAGATGGTGTTTCACTTAAGGGATTTCACACTTTGCCATCCACCATAGTGAGTTGAAGAATATGATCGATATGGAATGTGGAAGTCAATTGTTTAATTTTGGTTTTAAAATATAGTTTTTAATTTTTAATGAAATTTACTAATTCCTTTGAAATTAATTATTAATTATTGTTTATTACCCCTCAGATATTATGTTGTTTCGGCAGCGATCCATTCAGAAAAGAAATTACACGATCATTGCGTTATACAGAGACTTCATAGTTTTTATTTATTTCTCGAGTTTACGCGCTGTACGCTCTAACATACCCATCAAAGGTTGTTTTGGATAATCTAAGGTTGTTTACTTATTGGCTATACTTCAAGATTTATACATACATTCAAATCATTTCAAACTTAAAGTGTACGTAATCAAAGATAACTAATTAAATCATTATTCAAGACTATAAGAATTAACGCAAGAGGATTTAGCTATCGCGGGACTCGCATCGACAATAATTAAGGCACAAACATATTCATACGAGATTCGTTAAGCGTTGACTTACAAGCGGTACTTTTTAGGAAAATCCATCGAATCGTTCGTTTGGCCCGATGAAGCTGTCGTTGATTCCTTGAGGGTAGATTAGAACAATTCGTATATGTATGTTACGAAGATCCATTATCTGAGTCCTCAACTGGACTTTTGGCGAAACGTTTTCTGGCGCGTGGCATGATCTCGAATTTCACAACCAGTCTGACTCTCCAACTCATGTCTGTTCCTTTTTCAATTCCTTCTCACCTTCAACTACTGACGCACAATGTGGTGAGTTATGACGAACACTATCTGTCTCACTCATGCCCACGCCCAGACTACGTTGGCGGAATGGTGTATCCGCCTTGCACGAAAAAACCGAGAAGCAATAAGATATAAAACAAGCGTGAACCAACAAATAATCGTTATAATTTGAATATTAACAAGAGAGAACGCTATAGTCGAGTGCCTCGACTATTAGATACCCGTTACTCAGCTAAACAACTTAATATAAATATGCCTTCTTGTGTTTTTTTTTTTTTTAACATAATGTGAATTATAGTCCCACAGGAAAAAGGGACAAAAAGCTGTGTTTATGTTTATGTTTTTGAGTGCAATAAATTGACTAGAAATATTATACATACATACTTATATTGGCTAAACACATACATTCTTAAATAGTATTATGTGTATTAAAGTCTAAATGTTTGCACAAATTTCCGTTTTTATCATTACAATGATCCAAAGCACAAGGCGGGTATTGTGCCGACTTGGCTGAGCTACAACTGTCCCCATGTGATGATTCCGCCGTCTCAATCTCCAGATCTAAACGTGATCGAAAATTTGTGAGCAATTTTGGAGAATAGTATTCGAGAATACTCCAGTTCGAACAAAAACCAGCTGAAGGATGCTCTTTTCAAAGAGTGGAGCATTATATCAGCCGATCTGACGAAAAAATTGGTGGAATCGATGCCAAAAAGGCTTCAAGCGGTAATAGACAATAAAGGCTACCACTCTTAATACTAACAAGAAAGGAAAGCTAACTTCGGGCGGAGCCTTGCAGAATACTCTGTAAATTATATTCTCCAAAATTATTCATATGATGCATTCTTAATACTCATAAAAAATCCCAACTTCCTAACTTTAAAAACACCAAAGTTATGACATTTCCAATCGTTCAGTTATATGGCAGCTATAGGATATAGTCGGCCAATCCTTATGAAATTCGGCATGTCGGATTGATTAGCCAAATATAAAACCCATAGAAAATCCCAACATTCTAACTTTACAAACACCAAAGTTATGGCATTTCCGATCAATCAGTTATATGACAGCTATAGGATATAGTCGGCCGATCCCGGCCGTTCCGACATATATACTGCGTGCAAAGGAAAGTAGGGTGTGTGCAAAGTTTCAATTCGATAGCTTTAAAACTGAGAGACTAGTTTGCGTAGAAACAGACAGACGGACAGACGGATATGGCTACATCAACTCAGGAGGTGATCCTGATCAAGAATATATATACTTTATAGGGTCGGAGATGTCTCCTTCACTGCGTTGCACACTTTTGACCAAAATTATAATACCCTCTGCAAGGGTATAAAAAAACCAAAAAAAAAAATACTTTCCAAATATTTTTATATTTTTGGTGCTGCATAAAATAAGCTGTGAGGTAGAAATAAGCAGTATTTTATTATTTTGTTATGTTTTGGTTATAAAATGAAAAAGTAGACAATAAATGAAGTCACTAATTTAATCTAAACAATATCATCTTTAATTTGACACCACATTTGTTCCAGTACGCCTAATAGTTATACCCGTTACTCGTAGAGTAAAAGGGTATATTGTATTCGTCCAAAAGTATGTAACAGGTAGAAGGAAGCGTTTCCGACCCTATAAAGTATATCACTAGCCGAGTCGATATAGCCATGTCCGTCTGTCCGCCTGTCCGTCTGTCTGTCTGTCTGTCTGTCTGTCCGTATGAACGCTGAGATCTCGGAATCTATAAAAGCTAGAAGATTGGCATTTTGCATGCAGATTCTAGGAGTTCCTACGCAGCGCAAGTTTGTTTCAAAAAGGTGCCACGCCCCCTGTAACGCCCACGATAGCTTATATACGATTTTAAAAATTTAAATATTTCGGAAAAGTAAAAATGCAGTTTTATTGTGTTTATCAATACCTATCGAAATGTAATTTTTCAAATCGGACCATTCGTTAAAAAGTTATGCGTGATCAAAGTTTCTATCTCCATCTCCCTCGCACTCCCTTTACCTGAGTAACGGGTATCTGATAGTCGGGGCACCCGACTATAGCGTTCTCTCTTGTTTTAACACTATGGAAGTTTGAAGTTAGGGGTTTGAAGTGCATACCTTAAGCTGTGAGCCACTGTATGTAATTAACACTATCTACATTTTTATACCCTTGCAGAGGGTATTATAATTTCAGTCAAAAGTTTGCAACTCAGTAAAGGAGACATTTCCGACCCTATAAAATATATATATTCTTGATCGGCATCACCTGGAGAGTCGATCTAGCCATGTCCGTCTGTCCGTCTGTCCGTCCGTCTGTTTCTACGCAAACTAGTCCCTCAGTTTTAACGATATTTACTTTAAACTTTCCCAAAAGTTATATTTCTATTGCAGGTCGGAACGAGCCGGACCGGGCTAGTATATCATCTATCTCCCATAGGAACAATCGGAAAAAAAATTAAACTTTGTTGTTTTTGACTATTTTTTTTGTTCTTTAAGACTTGGTAATATTTAAATATTATGGAATTACGGTTTTTATTAAATTAAAATCGGACAATAATATCATATAACTGCCATTAAAACGATGGCAAAATGCAGCGCAAAATCGACATAGCTTTATTGTTTTTAGTAATATAGGCATATAAATCGAAATGTAGTAGATTTGTAACAACTTCAAGGGTATATAAACTTCGGCCTGCCAAAGTTTACTTCCTTTCTAGTTTACAAAATTATATTATTGCACAATACCCTAGTGCCTTCTTTTAAGATTAAGGTGTATAGCGGAGGACTTGTCCTTATTGACAAATTGCGCATTACCCTCAAACTATTAACTTTACTTTCTAGTAACTCCTGAGCCGAAGAAAAGTCTTTGTCATAGCACACTACGAAGAAAACGTCGGCGTTTTGAATCAGTATACTATACTAAACGTCGGCTTTTTGAATCAGTATACTGTCAAGATTGTTACTTAAATTTTGGAGTTAAAAAGAATTGGGCTTAGACAGCTTCCCTGACTGACCCCTTTATCTACTGTGACTTAACCCATGGTAAAATTCTTTTACTAAGACATTTTATAAGGAATTTAATATGTGAATGATTATATCCAAAATCTATTAGTTTCTGCCCTAAAATGGGAATACTGCGTAAAAAGCTTTACTTAAATCTAAAACAGCTTTTAGATTGGCTATTTTATTTATAACGTCATTTATTCACTGTTCCGTACAGTGGTTTTTCCTAAAATCATAGGATCTGGGGGGGGATAATGTCATTTTTAAACATATGTTCTTCCATTCTCAGTTTAATCAAACCTCCCAAGCACTTGAAAACAACACTTAGGAGGCATAAAGGTCTGTTGTTGGTAATAATAGAAAAGTCAAGATTTTTGTCCAACTTTTCATTTAGCAGAGATACCAGAATTGATATTTGTTCAAGTGGTAGTGCCAGATGCATTCTGTATGATATTGTCTAAGCTACTTGGTTTATTAATTTTACATGTATGTAAGGCTTAAGCGAATTTATTTTACTACACATATCGTTTGGAGAAGAGGGGTTTAAAACTTTAATCTTTCCAGTGTGACCAAAATTTCGAGAGTTCATCCGAATTGAGCGTACTAGGTCTTACTGTCAATCAGCTGGGTTTGCGGGAAACAGCCTTCAAAAGATATTATTAACAACCTCGGCAAGGCAATTCTGCCGCTGAACAAATAAATAAAAAAACAATACAATTTAAAATTAACCGTTTTTTTTTAATTTACTGATAATTATTTGCCAATTTAAAGTTCATAGCTGCACTTAGTTTTAACAGACGATTTTTCTAGGGTTTTTGTTTGTTTTTTCGTTCATTTTTGACCTAAGAAACACTTTGCTCTGACAAGATTAACACCCGTTGGCTTCTCCAGTGGAACTCCAGTGGTATTTATAGCTGTCCCGCAGCGACTTCCACGCCAGCTTGTAACAATTATCTAAACATAAATATTGTATATGTCCACGTTAACAAATATTTAATAATGTACAATTATAACTTACTATCTTTATCCATTTCCCATGCTATTTCCTCCCACGCTCTTTTTATAATGGTTGCATTAAAAGGTTTTTTATTTGACAAATTCTACAATTCTGGGCGGACTCCACAGATCGTATTAATGTTATTTTGTCCCCACAAGTAAACTCCTGCAATCTACTTTTGCGAGTTTTTTGATTTTTTCTCTCCATTTTTAAAAAATTTCACTGAGAAGCGCACGCCAAAAAATTACATTTTGTATTCTTTTCGCTAGGGCTCACCAAAAGTTTATTTCAGGTGGTTGGCAACGCGATGTAATTTTCTGGTATTTTTTTCGCCGATCTGAGTACCGAGGTGAACAGAAAGCCTGACGAAAAGTGCATGTCAGCTGTTTGCCTCTCGCTCTCTCTCATGAGTGACGAACAGTTTTGGTCGATCTGAGTACTGGGCTTTAGAGTGGATTATCTTAGATGTCATTATTAGGGTTTCTATGGTCAAAATTTAATAATATTTTTTGGTCTGGTTTTTTGGATTTCAAAATAACATTTTCCTATTTCGATTATTATGGGAAAGTTTGCTTTAAATTTTAGATTTAATTGACGTCCATTTTAAGATTAAATTGTTATACCCGTTACTCGTAGAGTAAAAGGGTATATTGTATTCGTGCAAAAGTATGTAACAGCTAGAAGGAAGCGTTTCCGACCCTATAAAGTATATATATTCTTGATCAGGGTCACTAGCCGAGTCGATATAGCCATGTCCGTCTGTCCGTCTGTCTGTCCGTCCGTATGAACGCTGAGATCTCGGAAACTATAAAAGCTAGAAGATTGGCATTTTGCAAGCAGATGCTAGGAGTTCCTACGCAAAAAGGTGCCACGCCCCCTTTAACGCCCACAATCGCTTATATACGATTTTAAAAATTTAAATATTTCGGAAAAGTAAAAATGCAGTTTTATTGAGTTTATCAATACCTATCGAAATGTATCTCCATCTCCGTCGCACTCCCTTTACCTGAGTAACGGGTATCTGATAGTCGGGGCACCCGACTATAGCGTTCTCTCTTGTTTTCATTTAATAGAGTTAGATCTTTGCAGAACTTTAAGAACAGTTGTGTGAATATGTCGGAGATCCATTATTTGACAGAAAAAACCTGAGTTAAGAAGGACATTTTCCAAAATGCCTTCTCTAGTATCTTGCACACTATTGC
This sequence comes from Drosophila carrolli, assembly GCA_018152295.1. Classification (NCBI taxonomy): domain Eukaryota; kingdom Metazoa; phylum Arthropoda; class Insecta; order Diptera; family Drosophilidae; genus Drosophila; species Drosophila carrolli. The sequence goes on along the minus strand of JAECXJ010000170.1, from coordinate 749,222 downwards.
CATATGCTTGATTTTGCATTAAAATCTGCTCCCATAACTGCTGGACCCTTCGAATGAACTGCATGCTGAAAATATCATTACAACCTTGCATAAAGGAACTATTGTCAGGATTTGGTGGAGCATAAATGCTGAAAGTGTTGACATTGTGCTTTAAATTAGTTGTACAAATGCCTATTGCTTCTAAGTTGCTATTGCAGTTAATTTATCTAAATTGGTTTTTTTTTAATAGGACGTGGCTGACCAACAACATTCTAATGAACATGTAATTATCCAGATTTAAGAAAGCATTTGTTATTAATAGCTCTCAATATTATGTTTAGCATTTTTAAGTTGTTTTTATTTATAATAATAAAACAAAAATGAAAAGGAATTTAAAATAAATAAATAAATATAAATATTATAACCAAATAAACAAAAAACAAATTTAAAATTTAAATATCAAAAATAATTTAAATAACTTGATTATTTTTGAGTTGGTAATTGCAATTATATTTCTTAAATTCTCTAAAAAGTGTCTTGACTCAGGTACAAAGTTTGTAATTTCAACTAAAAATTAAGAAATATCGAAAGATAATTGATTAAATAGACTCTGCAGCTTAAAGAGCTGCTGCTGTCGGCATTTGCATGACTAGGAAAAGTGTGAGGAGATTCTAAATTTGTACAAACGTGAGTGTGTACAAAGTAAGTAAGTATGTTCTTGAAGAGCAGCCTCCAGCTGCTCATAGTGTAGCGGGCATTTTTATCGTTCAATTCAGTCTGTTAAGACAACTGTTAACTACTTTTAGTGTTATTCTGCAGTGTGGGAATTGCAGATTTTCTCTGCCATTTTGGTTGTGGGAATTGACTCCTATCATCTGTATCCGCTTCGTCTAAAATTTGAAACAGAGAGGGGTACGTAATCTTGGTTTCGTTACGGGAAAGGTTTTCTAGTGTCATACACTTTTGAAAAGCATACGCTCTCTTTCGAGCGGACAATCAAGTGAGATCGCTATATCCTGCTTTTTACAGTTGGCACAGACTACCTGAGATCATTGCCCTATGTGCGAGCGAGCATGTGCTGCATTTTTGTTTCTGTTGCTTACAATGCTGAAACACCTAAAACACTGGCTAAACGGCACGTTCGGACTAGCATTAACTTCCCTGTTATTTTCGCTCACTTAAATAAAATCGTAACTATTGTAATGTAAATAAAATTGTTGCTGTGTTTTCTGATTTGCACTCGGATTAATTGGGGTTGTCTGCGCTTATTGTACCAATTTTTCTATGTAAACTACGAATGGTCCTTTGTGTTAGTGGTTGTATAAGAAAAGGTTATTTTCCGATTTGCCTTTGTGTATTTTGCCTGTTCCTTGTTACTTTCACTTGCCGCCTTCCGTTGCTTACCTTTTCCTTAACAGTAATCTCACTTACTTGCTTGCGTGATTGCGGGTTCCTTCACATATTCCATTTCTATTTCGTTGCACTCCTCCTGCATTATTATTATGTTGTCTCCCGCTTTGTTGCTCTTTAGTCAATGCTTTATGAAAATTGATACAGTGAACGGATTTATCTAAAATATGCGTCGTTTTTTTCGATAATGTGTTCCCATTTAGACGGCAACTTCATAATCCCCCCTCGTAGTAAGTTCCATCCTTATTTGTGAAAAACTCGGACATCCACTTTTCACAACCCTCTTTTGAGCCCAACTTTACACCAGTAAAGGACAGGAACAGGTGGTAGTCACTTGGCTGGGCTATATGGTGGATGCGATAAAATCTCCCATCCAAGCTCTCGTAGGTTCTGACGCCAGCTTCAAGCGGTCGAGTTGTTCGTCTGGCCATATGGGAGCAGCTCATAGTGTATGATTCCCTTCCAATCCCACCAACACAGAGCAAAACTTTCCTGGCCGTCAATTCCGGCTTGGCCACTGTTTTGGACGATTTACCGGCCTTCAACCACGACTGTTTCCGCTTGATATTGTCGTATGTGATCCATTTTTCGTCGCCAGTCACCATCCGCTTCAAAAATGGGTCGAGTTCATTCCGTTTTAGCAGCATATCGCTGGCGTTGATTCTGTCCAACAGGTTTTTTGCGTCAAATCATGCTGCACCCAAACATCCAGCTTTTTTTTGTATCCAGCCTTCTGCAGATGGTTTAAAACGGTTTGGTGACTATCTCTTATTTCCACGGCGATAACCAAACTTTTTATGAATTGCGTCGTTTTGTAAGTTATATCAAGACCTTTCAATCGATATATAGCATTGCCCGATACCGATATGTAACGCTTTGCACCAAGCCGCCAAATTCAAAAACCAAAAAAAGTGAAAGGGAAATATTTGACAACCTGATATGATCCACAGCAGTGCTTGTTTCGCTCGGAGCCCTATTCCCCATTGGGCGTAAAAATCGCGAGAGGTGAAAAAAGACAATATAGAAACGGATAGACTAACGAAACATAATACTAATACCAATTTCGTGCTAAATAAAATACAATCAGTGCTTTAAGATTGGAAAAGAGTCGGTAGTAGAAATAACATGGTACAGTCCATTATATATTAAACAGTAGTCTAAAAGGTTCATGCATATCATAGTTCGATCTACATTGATTTAAATAAGAGGAATTTAGTTCCTGTTAATTCTATTAGGTACAGAGAAGCTTAGGCGACCGAGTAGATAGGGACTCTCCATATCCCCGTGTATTGTTTTTCTATTGCCTCCTTTTTATACCCTTGCAGAGGGTATTATAATTTTGGTCAAAAGTGTGCAACGCAGTGAAGGAGACATCTCCGACCCTATAAAGTATATATATTCTTGATCAGGATCACCTCCTGAGTTGATATAGCCATGTCCGTCTGTCCGTCTGTCTGTTTCTACGCAAACTAGTCTCTCAGTTTTAAAGATATCGAATTGAAACTTTGCACACACCCTTTTTTCCTTTGCACGCAGTATATATGTCGGAACAGCCGGGATCGGCCGACTATAACCTATAGCTGCCATATAACTGATTGATCGGAAATGCCATAACTTTGTGTTTGTAAAGTTAGGAAGCTGGGATTTCCTATGGGTTTTATATTTGGCCAATCAATCCGACCTACCAAATTTTATAAGGATCGGCCGACTATATCCTATAGCTGCCATATAACTTTGGTGTTTTTAAAGTTAGGAAGTTGGGATTTTTTATGAGTATTAAGAATGCATCATATGAATAATTTTGGAGAATATAATTTACAGAGTATTCTGCAAGGGTATATCAACTTCGGCTCCGCCCGAAGTTAGCTTTCCTTTCTTGTTTTTTATTCAATGTAGTCCCCTTTTAGCTCGATACACTTATTCCAGCGATTTTCCAACTTCTTGATCCCATCCGAAAAGTAATTTTTCGGAATGTCTGCAAATTACTCCTCCGCGGCGTCGATGACTTCCTCGGGATGACTTCTTCGGGAAGAGATAATAGTCCGAGGGAGTCAAATCAGGTGAATAAGGTGGATGAAGCTATTGGAGCCCTAAGTCACTTATTTTAGCCGTGGTTGCTACGCTCTTGTGCGACAATGCATTGTCTTGCAAAAACCGTTTTGCAGCGATTTCGGCCTTCAATCGCTCCAACAATGCACAGTTATACTCGCTGTTAATGGTTTTTCCTTTTTCAAGGTAGTCCACGAAGAGTATGCTATGACAATCCCAAAAAACTGACGACATAACCTTTCCGACCCATCGAGCCTCCCTCGGCCGCTTCGGAGCACTCGTGCCGGCTTTGGTCCATTGCCGGGCACTCATTCTGTTCTCTGGTGTGTAAAAGTGGATCCAGGTTTCATCAACAGTTACCAATCGACGCCAAAAGTCCGCCGGATTCCGCATCAGTAAGTCCAAACACTCTTTTTGGTCCGGAGTGAGCATGCGCGGCACCCTGCGGCAGGATAACTTTTTCATATGCAGAATCTCTGTCAAAATATGGCGTGTGCGCTCAGTACTGATCTTTGTGGCATCTGCTAACTCGCGCACTTTCACTTTGCGATCAGCCAATACCATTTCATGTATTTGTTTGACATTGTCCTCTGTAACCTCATCGGAAGGCCTGCCGCTGCGGACTTCATCGGAAGTGGAGTTGCGGCCACCACTAAACTCTCGAAACCAATATTTCACGGTGTAATCTGACGGAGCAAATTATAATATTTGTCCAATTATTCTTTTGTTTCCTTCGCCGTTTTGCCTCTCAAAAAATAATGTTTTATGAGAGAACGAAAATCTTTTTTGTCCATATTCAACATGATGTCGAACACGTCAACAACAATCAGCTGCCAAAACAAAACTAAGGGCAGTATCGCACTGAAATTTGGTATGCTTGCCTAAATATGAACGCAGCGTAAGGAACCATAACCTTCCTTGCAGTAGTAGCGCATTCTGGCGGTCAAGGAGGTTTGATTGACTTAAACTAAAATGAATATTGAAAATAAAGATTAACTCTTGTTTTTGAAAATTTTTGAAGATTACATATTATACATAAAGGTGGGCAATAAAAAAATAAATATATGCATAAATGTGTGCAATAAATGGTGAAACTATTAAGCCTTTCAAATATAAAATTTTCGATTTTTGTCGACCCAACTTCTTTGAGCTCAGTTTTGCTCAATCAGTCAAAAATCAAACGAGCTGAAGCTATAATATCAAGAAGAATATTGACAGAACATATTCAGGAAATATAAAAAATAAAAATAATTAATTTTTTTATTTTTCCATCAAAGTTTAAAAATAGTAAACTAATAAATAGTTTGTGATTTAGCTGGAGTTTGCTTGTGCTAATGAAATTAAAAGAAACAAAAGAAATGCCGATCTAGTTTTCAAGATACTCTACCTAAAGCGCACTAAAAGCTAAAATTGGACCTAAAGTCGGTAACATTTAAAGGCTCATATCTTCTACAAAAAAATCTGATTCTATTGAGATTACATATTTGTTATCGTGAAATAATTTTCTATAAATTGAGGCCCTGAATGTATTTTAGGACTATGTATTATGGTGTTAAGCCTCTATTACGGAATTCTCTGCTCGGAATTCTTAAAACCGGTGATTCTGTCGCCGCTTGACTGAAAGCGCTGATTCCAAAAGCGACGATGTCAATCTGCGGTTCAGGATAATCCAGCGTAAGCAATGGTTTTTCCTTCGCCTAAGAGTAATTTAAGCTGTTGAGTAAGAAAAAAAGATAATCACTATACATACTCTATAGAACTTATAACCAAATATTTAGCAATTGCAGTCGCGTCCACTCACGCTTAACCCTTTTTTCAATTTTATCAGACCACTCAGAGGAGTGGCCAGAGTTATTTTGCCACGAGCTGTTATTGCCGATTTCTAACCTCTATTTGTGACATTATTTTCAATCTGACTTTTTAAAAAAATTTTATAATGCCTTGTACGGACGATTTAGCCAAATTTAATTGCTTGGCTATATCACCAAAAGTCTTTCCCGATTTATAATAATCTTTAACCAAACTTCTTATTTCGGTGCAAATTGGCTTACCACTTTGACTATTCTAAAGCAATTACCTAATTCTTACATTCTGCATTGTATGATTGCTTCGAGATTATTACTAGATAATGATTATGTCACACTTTTTTTTTTGTTTTGACCTTCTTTAGTTCAAATATTTTTCTTATCAGTTATGCAAAGCATACAGAAAAGTTTTTATACCCTTATAATTTTGGTCAAAAGTGTGCAACGCAGTGAAGGAGATATCTCCGACCCCATAAAGTATATATATTCTTGATCGTTATCACCTCCTGAGTTGATATAGCCATGTCCGTCTGTCCGTCTGTCCATCTGTCTGTTTCTACGCAAACTAGTCTCTCAGTTTAAAAGATATCGAATTGAAACTTTGGACACACCCTTCTTTCCTTTGCACGCAGTATATATGTCGGAACGGCCGGGATCGGCCGACTATATCCTATAGCTGCCATATAACTGATAACTTTGGTGTTTTTAAAGTTAGGAAGTTGGGATTTTTTATGAGTATTAAGAATGCATCATATGAATAATTTTGGAGAATATAATTTACAGAGTATTCTGCAAGGGTATATCAACTTCGGCTCCGCCCGAAGTTAGCTTTCCTTTCTTGTTTATTATAATTTCAGTCAAAAATTTGCAATGCAGTGAAGGAGATATTTCCGACCCTAAAAAGTATATATATTCTTGATCGGCATTACCAGGAGAGTCGATCTAGCCATGTCCGTCTGTCCATCTGTCCGTTTCTACGCAAACTAGTCCCTCAGTTTTAAAGCTATCTGCTTGAAACTTTCTCAAAAGTTGTCTTTCTATTGCAGGTAGTATATAAGCCGGATCGGGCGACTATATCATATAGCTCCCATAGGAATAATCCCAAAAAACAATTCAAAAAATATATAACTAGATATATTTAGATAATATGGAATTACGGTTTTAGTTAAATTAAAATCGAACAACTCTATCATATAGCTGCCATAGAAACAATGTCAAAATGCAGCGCAAAAACGAAATAGCTTCATTGTTTTTAGTAATATAGGCATAGAAATCGAAATGTAGTTGATTTGTAATAAATGCAAGGGTATATAGATTTCGACTTGCCAAAGTTTGCTTCCTTTCTTGTTTATTATTGCTTCTGTTGAAGTACAACATAACTTCTAAGCTTATGGTATGGTATTTAAAATTGTTTTTGCCCTTGTTTTTTTTTCTGAATGCACAACATTTAAAGAATATTGTGTTAAAATTTTAGATTGATCCGAGTAAAACTTCCGAAGTTATGGAAAGTTCCTGAAAAGTTGCAATTTCAAAGTCGGTGAACACGGGCCTGCAAAAAATTCATTTAATTAACCATAACCCCCCTTAAGAGAATAAAATGATCTTTCAGAAAAAAAAAGTTTGCTTCTGTTATATATGTACATTAATATTGAAAATATCGGATGTTAAACATTGCGTATGGGTAAAAAAGCTTGCCGTACGGATTAATAGTGGTCGGCGCTCTTACAACCAAACGAGATAACTGACCCTAAGCCAAAGCAGCAATTGCGGGAGATACGACGACACCGATGGATCGCCGAGGAGTTTTAATAAATTATTGTTAAGCATAAGCCTATAAAATCAAACGGAAAAGTTCAAATTAAAAAAAAAAATTCTGACTTTGGGCACGCTCTACACCTATCTGCTTGAGAAACAGAACACTAAGAAGAGGCGGGAAACCTGCTACGCTTCCGCCTAAGACCCACCAACCCTATCGAATGGCACTGTTAGAAAAGAGAGCTTGGAGAATACAGGTGGAGAGAGTTTGGAGAGAACGAGTAGAGAGTTTGGAGATAACATCTCACAGGAGATGTGAAGACAGCACCGTAAACCAAACACCGTCTTTTGGCCAGTGGACACCGGCCAATGTAACTCAACAAAGGCAGCCAATGAACACCTTATGAAGTCCAACCACCACTCAGATGACACGAAACACAATGCCAAGAGCAACCAATGCACAAGCCCACATAATGCACCTACAGGAGGCATGTCGCCGTTGTGGAGGGCACGAATACTGGGCACGAGGATGCTGAAACCAAAGATTACTGTACTGCTGGGTGAGCGGCAAGGTTGGCGGCAGGAGCGTAGAGTGCTGCCACAAAGCGGGAAATGTGCAGCGATCCCAGTCGCAGAGAGGAGCGCAGGGGTCGCAAAGTGCCTCCTCTCCAAACTAACTGGCAAACTAATCGAGGAAGATCAGCAGTTGTTCGCGACCGTTGAAATTGGAGGTGTCGCATACAAGGCCACAATTGACACGGAAGCCACGTCAAGCTTCATTAACGAGGAGCTGGCGGATACACTGGCAGGAAGGATCACAAGGAAAAGGGGATGGAATTTCCTCACAGGAGTCGGGAGCGGAAATAAAATGTGACGGACATGAATTGCGAATACCTGCAAGAAAACGGCACAATGGATGTCTAGAAGAAAGGCTGTCGGTGGCTGTAGATTCATACGGAAGTGATGAAGAGGACATTGAGAGATTCTTCGACAAACAGCTAGCAGAATTCAGCACCATGTCAGGACCATCTACAGTGGCCAAGCACCAAATCACCACGAAAGACGACAAGCCAATCAAACAGAGATATTATCCTAAGAACCCAAGAGTCCAAGGAAATATCGACGCAAAAGTGGACGAGCTGTTACAAATGGGATTCATAGAACATTCAAGAAGTCCATACAGCTCGCCCATTGTAATGGTGAAAAAGAAGACGGGTAAGTGGAGACTATGCGTTGTTTTTAGACAAATAAACGCGAAGTCAATAAAAGATGCCGATCCGAGGCCGCGGATCAATTATATCCTGGACCAACTCAGAGAGGCAAAATACATAAGCAGTCTAGACTTGAAAGACGGATATTAATAAATAGTAGGGAATTCACGGCATTTACAGTACCTGGCAAAGGTTTGTTCCAATAGAAAGTAATGCCTTTCGGACTACACTCATCATCGGCCACGTTCCAAAAGGGCTGTCGATCAGATAATTGTCCCGGAGATGTCACCATACGCGTTTGCATATTAAAATGACATTATTGTGATCGGACGCACGCTGAAAGAACACTTGGAGAACTTAAAGGAAGTGTTTAGGCGCCTCAAGGAAGCAAACTTAAGAATAAACGCCGATAAATGCAAACTCTTCAAGCAAGAGCTGCTTTACCATAGACACCGCGTTAATAGCGATAAAGTAGCGGCCATAGCCGAACTAGAGCCACCATTGACGGTACGCGAGCTACGACAATACCTAGGCATAGCTTAGTCCAATGGACCAATAACATTTTTTTTAGACACATTAAATGAATTAGGCGCACGCTGAAAGAACACTTGGAGAACTTAAAGGAAGTGTTTAGGCGCCTCAAGGAAGCAAACTTAAGAATAAACGCCGATAAATGCAAACTCTTCAAGCAAGAGCTGCTTTACCATAGACACCGCGTTAATAGCGATAAAGTAGCGGCCATAGCCGAACTAGAACCACCATTGACGGTACGCGAGCTACGACAATACCTAGGCATAGCTTAGTCCAATGGACCAATAACATTTTTTTAGACACATTAAATGAATTAGGCGCAGTTATAAATGTGCAAAATTACTCATAATTTCTTGCAAATAAACGCTGAATTAAAATATTTATTTACTCAGGCACAAAATTGGCGTATTGGGGAAATTCGATCTTTGTCAGGGAAATTACGGAGCTTTCGAAGAAAAAAAGTATAGATTTGTAATACATTATAGAAAATCGACACTATTTCAAATCCATACCCTTCTTAAAACATCTGTAAAATCAGCGTAGCTATTTCTATTTCTCAGTGTTAGACCTAAAGGCGGATCTGATCAGATATCAAAGATACAGATATAGAGAAAGTGATTTTGCCGTGGACGGTAGAATATGCTCCCATTTGGACTAAAAAGATTCACCATCTATTTTCAAAACATTCTGAGGGAATAATTAGGAAAAAAATGCAATGTGTACGTTGTCAATATAATCATCTTTAAACCGTTTAAGACCTCGATTTTTAAATATGTTTGGTTTTGGAACAAATCCATTTAATATTGGTATTTCAAACATTTTTCTTTTGTCCATTGTAAAGGCACTACAAAGCTTTATTGATATTTAATGTAGTAAAATCAGCCCCCGAGTTTTCCAAATAATGAAACTGAAACGTTTGGAAGACCTAATAGATGAATACAATTACGAAATTAAGTACAGGTCCGGAATACGTAATTCGGTAGCATTTGCGTTATTTAGGGCTACGTTCAAGTTCCACAGCGCAAATTCATAGACTCATAGCTTCACGTCATATTTTTCATAGAAGCTCCAAAGAACTGTTTAAATTAACTTTAAACATTAATTCATATGAGGAGGTATTTATAACGATTTTAACAGACGGTTATCAACAGAATTTTCAGTTCCGAATAAGCAAGGGGAAAAATATTTATCCACAAAGGCAAAGGAGGTATTTATAACGATTTTAACAGACGGTTATCCACAGAATTTTCAGTTCCGAATAAGCAAGGGGAAAAATATTTATCCACAAAGGCTCTCTCTTAAAACCAAATCGACGACCTAACTTCGAAAAAGAAACAGAAACAAATAATAATCCTAGATTTAGAAGCAAATAAAATACCAAATTCTCAAGTATTATTTTTTTCTACAAACGCTAAAAAAGATTGAAACAATAGTAAAATCCTGTCGAACCTGCAGTTTATTGTGAAATGACTATAATAGACTATACCATATTATTTCTACTACCAACTCTTTGCCAATCACAAATTAGTATTAGTAGCTTGCTTCGTATGTATGTAAGGTGGGTTATTAGGTCACCTCGGTTTTATTATTAATATTAGTTATAAATTATGAGTATAAGTTGAAAAATTACAAGTTTTCAGCTCTATTCTTCGTCGTTTTTCTGCTTCCGGCCTCCTGTTGTATGGCTGTCTTTCTGCTTCTACGCTCCTGTTAATCTGCTTCTCTTCTGCAGTTCTGCTGTTACTGCTACAACTGCTGTTCCTGCTGTTATTCTTCTGATCTGCTGTTACTGCTACTACTGCTGTTCCTGCTGTTCTTATTTTCTATTTCTCCTGCACAGTTTTACATTCGGCCATTCCTGATTACTCATCTGTCCCGGATGACCAAGCATCCTCATTGTCCTTAACGTAACGCCACAACCTTATGTGATCACAGCTGGTGGAAGTGTTAGATGGACTCTCTACATCCGCTTCCTTCCGAACCTCATATCTGCCATTTCTCTTCACTCCAGTCAGCTTTTTTCCTGCAACAAACTGTGTCCGGAGTATAGCAACTAAATCTCCAACTTGATAGTTGACCTCCAGTTTCCGCTTTTGGTCAAAGAGCTTCTTGTATGAATCCTGTGCACGTTGAATCTCGATCATTGCATCTTCTCTAGGTTGCTGCCGTTGCTCGTCAAAGTTTAAATACATCTTCCCCTAAAAGCTGAATAATACGATCAGTTGGCTTATTGTTCATCTTCACACCAAACATTATCTGCAAACAAGTTGGCTGTGAAAGCGGAGCCTCTGTCCGAAACCATCACAGCACTGGGTTGCCAAAAATTTCGGTCCACATCTCTATTTTCTTCAGCGTTTCCTCGCAACTGGTAGTCTTTGTAGGGAAAAGCCATATAAACTTCGAAAATTAATCCACCATCGCAAATATGTACATATATATATATATATATATACCCCAGTGGCATCCATGGGGCCCAGATGATCAGCGTGCAGCGTATGAAGAGGCTGATCACCTTTATCGATGCAGTTTAAAAATCCTTCTTTCTTGCCAAGCTTCTTGTTGTAAATGAATTATCTTACACAACCTGCTCCTTTTTGCTTCAAATGAGGAATCCAATTGGATTGTTGCATAGCATGAACAGTTTTTTGTCGCCCGAAATGACCCGCACTGTGAACGTCAACAATAACTTATTATACCCTTGCAGAGGGTATTATAATTTTGGTCAAAAGTGTGCAACGCAGTGAAGGAGACATCTCCGACCCTATAAAGTATATATATTCTTGATCAGGATCACCTCCTGAGTTGATATAAGCATGTCCGTCTGTCCGTCTGTCTGTTTCTACGCGAACTAGTCTCTCAGTTTTAAAGATATCAAATTGAAACTTTGCACACACCCTTTTTTCCTTTGCATGCAGCATATAAGTCGGAACGGCCGGGATCGGCCGACTATATCCTATAGCTGCCATATAACTGAACGATCGGAAATGCCATAACTTTGGTGTTTTTAAAGTTAGGAAGTTGGGATTTTCTATGGGTTTTATAGAGTATTCTGCAAGGGTATATCAACTTCGGCTCCGCCCGAAGTTAGCTTTCCTTTCTTGTTTTTCCATCGCTTTCGGGACTACGAGGAGATCATTGCCATTCACATTCTTATAGATCAGTCCCTCTTCCACCCCTCATATGGACAGCTGGCTAAAATTACCATACTTGCCATCAGCATCTTATCTTTTCCATGAGCGTTTTTGATGCGAGCTGTGATCTCCAACGACACAAGCATAACGTGGTCGGGATAGCGACTGAGACAGTCAACATGCTTTAATAGTTTTCCAGGTCGATGTTCCACTGTAAACTCGAAATCCTGCAGATAAAGCATCCACTGCGTGACTGCTCCTGGTACATCTGTCTTCTGTAAAATTTGTTTGAACGCGGAGCAATATGTTATCAACTTAAACGGCGATCTCAGCAGATAATGTCTGAATTTCTGGCGAGACACAGCTTTTGTTGTCTTCTTGCTCCAATACTGGATTGGGTGGAGTCTGCCATCGAACCACTGCATTAATACCGCTGCAAACTCGAATTCTGATGCATCCGTGTGTAACTCAGTTTTGGCCCCTCTGATATACAATTTCAAAACGGTTTCCTTAGTCAAGGCATCCTTCAAACTCTGGAATGCATTCATCTGAGGCTCAGTCATTTCAAAACAGACCTCTTTTCGCAGCAGGTCGGTCAACGGGTGTGCAATCTGCGAGTAATTCAAAACAAATTTTCTAAAAACCCAGTCAGCCCCAGAAAAGCTTGAACTGCTCTGACATTCTTCGGCACCGAAAACTTGCTAACCGCAGCAGTCTTTTCTTTTCTAGGCCACAGGTTTCCGTCTTCAATAATGTGACCCAAGAAGTAAATCTTCCTTTGCAAGAAATGACATTTTCGGCATTTGATCTTCAGGCCAAACGCTCCAGCTCTTTTAAAAACGAGTGCATCTTTTCCAAGCATTGCTCTGCAGTCTCGGAGTGAATTATTATATCATCCATGTATAAAGTCTTTGACTTTCAAAGTGAACGGTCGTGTTTTTTTTTCTGCGCATCGAATTTTGCATTTTGTTTTCGTTTATTCCCATCGGTGGGTTTTATCAAAACAATTTTAATTCTCTTCCGGTTTATTAAAACATAAATTTAAACTCCGTTCGCTTCGGGAGTGCACTTTGTATTTAATACTAATAAATTGTTTTAGTTTTTCGTAATTCTTATCTGTGTTTTCTTATCTTATATCCCCGCCGTTTCTCTTTTGTGCATGCACTTTAACTTATTTACGCGCCCGCTCTCTTGCTCTCTTTGCTTTGAAAGTTCTAAGCGTGCAGTTTCTGCGCTCTTGCGGTACTTATAACTGCTCGCTTATAAATTTCAATTCGCTTTCTTGGTACAGTGGTAAATAAATAAAATGAATAATAAAAATTTAGTCTGCTTCTGCAAAAAATGCAGCCTCGTAATCAGGGCTGACCAGTCTAATATGACTTGCTGGCTGTGTGAAAATATGGTGCACACCAAGTGCGCCGGTTTTACTGGCCGGACAAGTGATGACCTTTCAAAGGGGCCCAATTTGCAGTTTTGTTGTGACGCTTGTGTCGAGGTTGCGAACGAGATGAAATCGTTCATGCGCCAAACTAAAGGCGGCCTGATGGGGCTGATTAGCTGTTTCGGAGTGGCTAGAGATAGTTTTCGCCGAGCTGATGATCTCCTCTCTGCGCTGGACTCGCAGTTTAATAGCCGTAAGCTATTAGAAGAGTCCCCTAAGCGCAGAAAGGCCGCTGGTGGTAAGGAGCAAAAGGGGAACACCCCGCAACCGAAATCAAAAGATCAACAGAGCATTCCGGCGGATCAGCAGCTGATTTCAGCAAACCCTCAAATGTTGCTAAGATCAGCAGCTAAAAAAGATTCGGTATCCGAACAATCCGTTACAGAATGCATGCAACCAGGGACTTCTAAGAATTCCGATTTGTCCGTAGTGGTTTCACAATTAGGGGATCCACCTATCTCTCAGAATGTAGCATCTCCACCACAAGGGACTACTGAGTCCGGACAACCGGCTCAAGTTGGTTTTGCAGAAACAATGTCTGTTCCACCAAAATCCCTTTTAGTGGTTCCACTAAAGAAACAAATTTTCGTTTCTCGGCTTTCCCCTGATCAAACATCTCCTGATGTATTGTCTTATATACAAGACAAAACTAAAGCCGATTGTAATAGTGTAAAGGTGGAAAAGTTTAAGTTTTCTTATGCTAGAGACATTTCATCTTTCAAGATAACTGTCCCTAACGAGCTTTTTGAAGCCATATGCTCGGGCGACTTTTGGCCGGATAATATGGTTGTAAAAGAGTTCGAGGCTAAGATAAAGAAGAAGGGGCCCGTGGGAGTAAAACTTCCTAGCCGAGGCCAAACCAGTGTACCAATTCCAATTTCAAAAAACTAACTTCTAACCTCCTTCTTTCCTATCAGAATCCAAGAGGTTTGCGTAGCAAACTCACTAAATTGTATTCTGATAGCCTTTCCTTTGCATCTCATATTATTGTGTTCACAGAAACCTGGTTAAAGCCGGAGATCTTTAGCTCCGAAGTTTTTCCAGGTAAGTACACAATATATAGGTATGACCGTCCCTCTAGATAATTTTTTGATGAATTCAATAATATTGAATTTATTTGTGTAAAGTTATCGCTTCCTGGCAACTTTATATACATAACTTGCTCATATATTCCGCCGTTGTCTGAACTTCCTGATTATTTAAATCACCTATCCGTTATTAAGTCCGTTGCAAATAAGCTTTCCGATAGGGATCAGTTGATAGTTCTAGGTGATTTTAATATACCTGGAGTTACTTTGTCCATTGAGGATGGATCGAATGTCTTACTACCTATAGCACAGCATGATTTTATTGATGGCCTGCTTGACATATCTCTATCTCAAGTAAACCATGTTCGAAATTTATTAGGTCGCCTTCTTGATTTGTGTTTTGTATCAAATCCTGAAAGGATTTGAGCACCCCTCACGCAACCTGAAGATCCATATCACCCAACAATCGAACTTTCATTTGATACGGGTAGAGTTATAGAAGAAAAATCAGAAAAATCCAAACGAATGCATTGTTTTCGCAAGGCAGACTTTCTGAGGCTAAATAATTTTATTTCTGGCTTTAATTGGTCTGATCTTTACTTATGCATTAATATGTCCGATGCAGTTATTGTTTTTTACACTGCAATAAACTCATTTTTTAATTCCTGTGTTCCGTGGTACTATCCGTCAACTTCCAATAAATCACCTTGGTTTAGCAAAGAGTTGACACACTTAAGAAATGTAAAGTCCAGACTTTTTAGGAAATATAAAAATACCGGTTCTCAATCTGTTTTTACTAGATATTTAAGTGCTCGGTCAAGATTTACCGTGCTTAATGCTCAGTGTTATAATAGTTACTTAAACCGTTGAAAGGTCCAGTTCTCTCAGGACCCGAAACAGTTTTATGATTTTGTTAACACCAAGCGTAAATCTAATTATTTTCCTTCCTCGCTGTCGTTCGAAAACATGACGGCAACCACAGATCAGGCAATAGCCGATTTATTTGCCCAATTTTTTCAAACGACTTACTCTACTTTAGATTATTCCTCACAGCCTTATTCTTACACCATGTCCAAGTCAAACCTCATATTCTGTCCCACTTTAACAGAAAGCTCTCTTCTTTTGGATCTTCTTCGTATTAAGCCTGTTTATTCGCCAGGGCCCGATGGTATTCCTGGGTGCGTGCTTAGGTATTGCGCTAAGGCCCTGTGCAAACCTCTTCACAAGTTGTTTACCTTATCTCTAGAAACCTCCCAATTCCCAAATATTTGGAAGGAATCATTTGTTATTCCTCTTTTCAAAAAAGGTAACAAGTTAGAAGCCAGTAACTACAGAGGTATTTCTAAGTTGTCAGCTATTCCCAAGCTTTTTGAAAAAATTATTACTCCTCATTTGCAGCACCTTTGCAGATCAATCATTTCTCCGTGTCAACACGGATTTATAAAACGTAGATCCACAATCACAAACCTTCTAGAGCTCACTTCATTTGTGATAAAAGGCTTCAATAGTAGTTTTCAAACAGACGTCATTTACACTGACTTTAGTAAAGCATTTGACTCTGTAAATCACTTACTTCTAATTAAAAAACTTGACCTTTTAGGTTTTTCAGTTGATCTGCTTAAATGGATTTCAAGTTATCTGAATGGCAGGTCACAAAGGGTCCTTTTTAAAAATTCAATTTCTGAAATTCTCCGTGTTACCTCCGGTGTCCCACAAGGGAGCCATCTGGGTCCGTTCCTTTTTACATTATTTATTAACGATCTTCCCTCAATTATAAGTCATTCTCGCGTACTTATGTACGCAGATGATGTTAAGTTGTGCCTGCAGTATAAGGACATTTCCTGCCATTTAAACTTGCAATCCGATCTAGATAATTTTCAAAACTGGTGCCGAGATAATTTACTAAAATTAAACGGTTCCAAGTGCAAGCTGATGACTTTTTATCGGGCCAATCCGATATATGCGACTTACATGTTAAGTGGCAGCTCTTTGGATAGAATAACTCTTGTAAACGATCTTGGCGTTCTCTTGGACCCTAAACTAAAATTTTCAAATCACATTTCGTCCATGGTTAATAAAGCCAGAGGAGTGCTTGGATTTATTAAAAGGTGGTCTAACTAAAACTTTATTTATTTCGCTAGTCCGTCCGATTCTGGAGTATGGGTCTCCCGTCTGGAGTCCACAATACGGAATACATATTGGTCGTATTGAATCTGTACAAAAAAACTTCCTTCTTTTTGCTTTACGGCGCCTAAACTGGGATGCAAATCTTATCTTACCTTCTTATTCTAGTAGACTTCTTTTGATTAATTTACCATCCCTAGCCAACCGTAGAACGATGCTTGGTACTATCTTTATTTATAACCTTATACATGGTGATATTGACTGCCAAGTAGATTAACTAGAAATTATTTTCCCCTAATTTTAAATCATTGTAGATCTAACTATGCCTTGCATGAGCCTTTCAGAGTAATATGTTCTGCCTATAATAGACTTTTTCCTGTAATATCAAATCTTGACTCTCTGCCGCTCCTAAAACGATTGATACTTGCTTCATTGGCACAAGATTGATCTAACTATTACTTTTTCCCCGGACCTTTACCTTTATTTTCCTATCTCGCGTCTATCTTATCGCGAATCGTGCCGTACGATACACGGCTGCGCCCCTCGGTCGGTTGGGCGGGTAAGTGGGCCGTGGGACTCCGCGCGAAAAAAAAAAAAAAAAATTACACATGGCTTACATAGCGAATAAACACAGATGGCGAGTTCCAATCCAAACGTAGTCCTATTGAATTCGTACAGTCCGGATTTAGTTATCAATGCTGTGAATTTCTTGCTTTCCTCCTTAATGGCAACGTGGAAGAAACCGTTCTTCAAAAAATAACTCGCTTTTTGCAGCTTTTCGAGCACGTCGTCGATTACAGGGACGGGAAAGCAGTCTCCCAACACCATCGAGATCAGCTTACGAAAATCAACGCAGATACGGCGTGTTTTTATTTACCAGCACCAGGCGGCTAGCAAAGTTTGTTGTAGAAGGTCGTATAATTCCAGTAGCTAACCATTCGTCGATCTGCTTTTCGACATCCTTTTCTTCGGAAATTGCGAATCGACTTGGTGACTGACAAAATGGAACGATCTCGCCGTCCGGAACAATTCGTAGCTTGACTGGAACCACCGCTACTGAATCCACCGCCTTGTAGTTCCTAATTAGCATCGATACCTCCCTTGCATACTGGGGCGGAGCATCGATTTCATCATCTGGTTTGGTTCCTCACAAGCCTTCTCCCCCAGCGGAGAAGAAAACTTGTATCCTTCTGCCGACAATGAAAAATTGAACTTCGAAACGAAATTGAATCCAAGCAGCGCGTCATACTCGATGTCTTCGTCCTCTACGACAACGAACTTGTGTGGCGTCATCTTCTCATCTACTGCAACCTCAGCCAAAAAGCATCAAACTGGGCACGTGATCTTCTTTCTCAGTCCACGAAGCACGATTCCCCAAGATAATATTGGGTATTTTGTTAAAGATGAACTTTCTCACTCCCCTTCGACGTTGTTGATAATAACCTTCTTCATGCGACTTGTACTGCACACAACTTGAACACCAGCAGCTGACCCAGGGCAATCTCTCGACATGTGGCCCTCTTTATTGCAGCTAAAGCATTTCGTGACAGCTTTGCAGTCCTTGCGGAGGTGATCCGCAGATCCACAATTGAAACAATGACTCTTTCTGTCGTTGAACTTGTGTTACTTCTTCTAATTCAGCGTCCATTTTCCATCGTTCGGCTGAAACGGCTTATTTCCCTTATTGACGACGCATTCAAACACCTCATACTGCTCCTGCAGCTCTCTAAAGGACTTGCAACAGTAGAGAGTGTATTTGAAGGCACTCCTCAAGCTTAAACCGTCCATGACGAAGCGATGTAACGATGCAGTTTTCCTCATCTGCAGAAGGTACTCATGAAGCGATTCCTGCTTTCGTTTCTTGCGATCACGTAGCTGCCCATGAACATCCGCGCTGCACACATATTAACGACTAAACTCTGTCTGCAGCAACATACGATCTCTGTATTGATGTACGTAAGTAGAGTCCAAAAAAATTTAGCTGTGTTCGTCATTTTGGCATGTGTCTGTATATCTGCTTTATGTTCAGACCATAAGCTGCAACATTGTTTTTTTTTTGGACGTTGATGCACTATGATTAGAGCAAACAAGAGGCCCTTACTACACCAAGCAGTGCTTGTTACGCGCGGAGCCCTTTTACCCAATGGGCGTAAAAACGATATCGCGAGAAGTGAAAAAGGACAATATAGAAGCGGACAGACTAAGTTAGAAATACGTATGAGACTAATACTAATACTAATTTTGTGCTAAGTAAGATAAAATTAATGCTTTTAGGCTTGTCAAAGAATCGGTAGTAGAAATAACATGGTATAGTCTATTTAGTCGTTACACAGTACTCTAAACGGTTCATGCATGTCAGTTATTTAAAGTAAGAGGCACGGAGAAGTTTATGCGACCCAATAACTCTCCACATCTCCGTGAATAAGTTTATAAATAAAAGTTGTGCCAAGCATCGTTCTACAGTTTAATAAGGATGGTAGATTAATTAGCGGAAGTCTACTAGAGTAAGATAGTAAAATAAGGATTGCATTCCAGTTAAGGCCCCGTAGTAGAGCAAATAATAAAAAGTTCCAAAAGATTTTCACAACACCATGTTTGAAAAGCGTTTAGATCCGATTCTAAGTCTGAACTGGTGGAAATTTTGTTATATAGCAGGCATAACATAACGTCATCTGCGTACATAAGACTAGAGGGAGATCATTTATAATTAATTTTTTTTATACCCTTGCAGAGGGTATTATAATTTTGGTCAAAAGTGTGCAAGGAGACATCTCCGACCCTATAAAGTATATATATTCTTGATCAGGATCGCGTCATGAGTTGATATAAGTATGTCAGTCTGTCCGTCTGTCAGTCTGTCCGTCTGTCTGTCTGTCCGTCTGTCTGTCTCTCCGTCTGTCTGAAACTTTGCACACACCCCTCGTTCCTTTGCACGCAGTATATAACTCGGAACGGTCGGGATCGGCCGACTATGTGCAATAGCCGCCATATAACTGATTGATCGGAAATGCCATAACTTTGGTGTTTGTAAAGTTAGCAAGTTGGGATTTTTATGGGTTTTATTTTTGGCCAATTAATCTGACCTACCAAATTTCATAAGGATCGACCGACTATATCCTATAGCTGGCATATAACTGATTGATCGGAAATGCCATAGCTTTGGTGTTTCTTAAGTTAGAAAGATGGCACTGGCTATATCGTATAGCTGCTATACGAGGGCAGTCCGATAAGTACTTAGCCTCACCGCCCGATGGCGTCACATTCTCGAAGACGGCTACTGTCGAAATTGCAGCCGAATCGGACTCATAGTTTTGTTTTGACTGCGTGTGGAATCCGTGCCGGCGGATTTTAGAAAAATGGAGAAAGAGCAATATCGGTCTGTAATTCGATTCTTTTTTTTGGAAGGGAAATCGCGCAGCGAAATCAAAGAGCGCTTGGATGCTGTGTACGGTGAATCTTCTCCTTCGGTGGCGACCGTCAAAAATTGGTTTAACGAGTTTCAACGTGGTCGCACCTCGGTTTTTGATGAGCCACGCCCAGGTGCCTCGAAAACGGCTACCACGCAGGATAACGTGACAAAAATCCACGATCTCGTATTGGCAGACCGCCGATTGAAGATACGCGAGATAGCTGAGACAGTAGGCATGTCAAAAGACCGCGTGGGTCATATCCTGCATGAAATTTTGGGCATGAAAAAGCTGTCGGCGCGATGGGTGCCGCGTTTGCTCGCTCCGGACAACAATCGCAACCGTGAGACTACTTCAGAGCAGTATTTGACGCTGTTTAAGCGCAATCCGAAGGAGTTTCTGCGTCGTTTTGTGACCGTCGACGAAACATGGATTCACTGGTATACACCAGAGACCAAGGAACAGTCGAAACAGTGGACTTCACCCGGCGAACCTGCTCTGATGAAGGCGAAGACTGTCCCATCGGCACAGGGCTATACTACGCCGAATTATTGGACCGATTCGCCGCCATTTGGCGCAGAAAAAGCTCTTCCATCATGACAATGCACCGGCTCACACTTCCGCCCTCGCCAAGGTCAAATTGGTCGAATTTGGCTATGAACTGCTACCCCATCCACCATATTCTCCAGATTTGGCCCCGTGTGACTTCTTTTTTTTTCCAAACTTAAAAAAGTCACTCGCTGGATAGAAATTTGCGTCGAATGAGGGGTCGTCGCCGCCACAGAGGCCTATTTTGCAGACCGCGAGAAAACGTATTTTTCAGACGGGTTAAAAAAGTTGGAGCATCGCTGGGTCAAGTGTATCGAGCTAAAAGAAGATTATGTTTTTCTTTTGGAGGCTAAGTACTTATCGGACCACCCTTGTATACCTGAACATATAAGAACATTTTTACTTAGTCATTGAATATGTCATAGAATAGGGCTATCATAGCTATCATCATTAATAAAATCAATCAATAAAATTCTACCCCCTCTAACTTTTCCTCAATGGTACTTTTGAGAAATAGATTTATTAAATATTATTTTCTATTTTGAATCTGTCGTCGATTTATTATACCCTTGCGAGGGTATTATAATTTTTTCGAATTGAAACTTTGCACACACCCTTCGTTCCTTTGCACGCAGTATATAAGTCGGATAGACCGGGATCGGCCGACTATATTCTTTAGTTGCCATATAACTGATTGATCGGAAATGCCATAGCTTTGGTGTTTGTTAAGTTAGGAAGGTGGAATTTTCGATGCGTTTTATTTTTGGCAATCAATCCGACCTACCAAATTTTATAAGGATCGGCCGACTATATCCTATAGCTGTCATATAACTGAACGATCGGAAATGCCATAACTGGTGTTTTTAAAGGAAGTTCGAATTTTTTATGGGTTTTATATTTGGTCAATCAATCCGACCTACCAAATTTCATAAAGATCGGCTGACTATATCTACTTTGGTGTTTGTAAAGTTAGGAAGTTGGGATTTTTTTTTTTATTAAGAAAACATCATATGAATAATTTTGGAGAATATAATTAACAGAATGTTCGGGCTCCGCCCAAAGTTAGCTTTCCTTTCTTGTTTATTATAAACTTTGCTTTTATTTATTGAATCTTCTCTTAATTTTGGGACTAACAATAAGTTTACGAATCTTAACATTACAATTTAACTAACAGTATAATAAGTCTGCATTCTGGTTGCGCGTCCCTCAAGTCGGTCGCTGGGTGGGTAAGTCATTGCGACGAAGGATTGATTGGTTGATCAACCTTGTAAGACCTCTCGCCAGGTGGTTAGGGTGCAACGATAGCTTGGTAAAGTACTTTTCCTTCTGTTCTGCGATCACTTCTTTGACTGGTAAAATGTTTAAGTCGCGATGTATGTCTTCTGTCGAGGTGTACTCCTAGATATGTCACTTCGTTTGCTTATATGGCATGGTTTAACATGAGCGGCGGGTAGTTTTGCCTGTTCAGGGTTAACTCCCTTGTGAGTGTTTTGTACTAGATGTTGACAATTGCTCTATGTAGCGACGGTGGACATATGCTTCTTCTTGCTCCTTATAAACTGGGCAGACTCTGTAGTAAGCAGTGTGATTGCCACCGCAGTTACTGCACTTTTTCGAGTTTACAGTATGACCTTGTATGGACATATTCTTGTCAGTTCGCACATTGAACCGGGTCATTGCGTTTGTGCGGTTCCTCAACTGTAATTCTGCGGTGCAGCAGGAACTGAAGATTCTATACAGGGTGCACTTCGTATTTCTTTAGGGGCTTATTTTCTGGTTCGAGCTCAACCTTAAAGAGTGGATATTGAGGATTGTCTTAGCCCTTCTCTTGTAGCGCCTTCGTTATCTCTGCAGGCGTTACGTCGGACTCTATGCTCTTAAGTACGACTTGCAGGCCCTTGCTACTTTTTAAAAGCTTTTATTCTCGGTAAGATATTTGATAATACTCTGTAATTATCTTCAGACTTCATTTGAACCTTTGTCTCTTGGATGTTGGCCTTTACTAGAGGTATTATGTGGAAGTTATCCTTTCCAATAAGCTCGATAATTTTGTTGAAAAGAACATTGGAACTTTTTTCTCGAATATAAAAAGGCGGAGGCTTTGGCTTTCTTTTTTCACTTCATTAGATTCGGCCGTTTTAACGTCATAGGCGTCTGCCAAGATTTTAAATCGGTTTGAGTTCATGTGCGTTTCTATTTCAGCTAGGGACTACGGGTTATTTGGCGTTGAGAATTTAGAGGGCTCAGCTTCCTTTTGATTTGAATGTAGCGATCCATACCAGTCTACACAGCCGGCTTAACACATTCATTGTTTTTGTTCTGTTTTTCGGCCAGCGCAGCGGCAGGCGTATTAATATTTGCGCTGCTAGCTGATGATGTCATTAAACGCGCAGTCGGTACAGTTGCGGTTGTTGTTGTAGTTACAGTTGACGTTGTTAAAGAAAATGCAGTGCTAGTTACTGCTGATGAGCTTAGGTTATTGCATACCTGCATTGGAGCACATTCAGCGCTCTTTGGCTTCAGAGACGTCGATGGTAGCGAGGGGGAGCAAGAACGCGCTCTCGCTCGCTACGTTTGAGAATTCGGTCAAGTTGGGGGTAATTGCCCGCGCTTGATCAGAGCTTGCATTATTTTCGGTTGCGCGAAGTACGCGTTATTTCTTTGTACTGAGAGCCGTCTCTCGTCCTGCTCATGTTGACGTTGTGTGCGAACGTCGTTCAGACTCATTGTAATCGAGGTAAAGTTAATTAGAGTTTTAATTGTTAAGTTTTATATTAATTATCAATATAAACATTCGCGATTTCATTGCAGAAAGCGTATTTTCACGTTATAGTAGATTTATTAAATTTATCGTTTATAAAGTAATAATAAAGTAATAAGAATTAGGCCAAGGAGACTTCCTTGTGGGACGCCTGAATTAACTCGGATCAAATTAGAGATAAAGTTTTTAAAGAGGTCTCGTTGAGTCCTACCACTTAGATAACTTAAGATCCATGTTAGAAGATCACATAGAAACCCTAATAAGTCTAGCTTTAATACATGAAGCGAGTGATTTACTGCATCAAAGCTTTACTGAAATCAGTGTAAACTACGTCAGTCAAGAATTTGAGATTATTCACCTAGCCGGAAAACAAATGAACCACGTTGACGCGCTGAGCTCCCTATTATGATACGATTGAGATGTTTGCATCTACCTAAAGATATAAAACCATAATTGACTATTTTCTGGACAGCTACGGGGCGAGCAAATCCAAAAGATCTAGGACTACACGAAATTTGGCAAGAAATCAGAACGACGAATACATGTTCGAGCAAGATCGCCTCTTTTGCAAATATGACAAGTTTTTGTTAGCTGTACCAAAGCAGTTGGTATACAAATGCCACGATAAGTCTGGACCCATGAGCACCGACAAAACAATTAATCGTATACTTAATTTGGTTTGGATTCCTCGAATGCGTTTGGGGCTATGCGCTTTATAAAATACCAGGTGGACGTCTGGAGGGTCAGTATCCTGTCCCTTTTTCAACTATACACATATACTCTGTATTATAACCTATCAAACTCGTTATCCAAAATAAACCTATATATACAACAACATGATTTCATGTTCATGCGAACACTAATAATAATAAGTAACATTTTATGAGCTCGATGCAAGTCATGTGTAATTGTGTAAACCTATCTTGAGCCATTAATTAAGATATGTATGTTAAATTTTACAAAGGATCGGTATTATCACTTGTGATCCCTAAGTACAGGCCACTTACCCTAACCAAATATATTCACCAAAGATGTTTCTCACGCTGCCCCAAGTTTTATTTCTGGCTTAATATTGTCTGATCTTAACACTTGCAATAATATGTGCGATGCCCTTAAGGTTTTTTACACTGCAATAAACTCATATTTTAATTACTGTGTACCGTGGTACTTTTAGTCAATAACTCAAAGATTTAAACACTTAGAAATTTAAAGTCCAGACTTTATAAGAAATATATATACTCGTGTAACGGTTCTCAATCTGTTTTCGGTAGATACTTAAGTGCTCTGTCAAGATTCAAACCGTTGTAAAGTCCAGTTCTCGCTGAAACCCAGTTTTATAACTTTATATAACTTTGTTAGCACCGTCGTTTTAAAACTCGACAGATCAGGCAACAGCCAATTTATTTTCCCGATTTCTTTAAGCGACTTATTCTTTTTTAGATAATTAATCACAGCCTTGATCTTATCCAATTCGAACCTCATATTATGTTCTACTTTAACCGAAAGCTTTCTTCTTTTGGGTCTTTTTAGCGTTAAGCCTGTTTATTCGCCAGGGCCTAAGTGCCTACTTCGGTATTGAGCCCTGTGCAAACACCCAATCTTCGACATATTTCGAAGGAATCATTTGGAATTCCTCTTCACAAGAAATGTAAAAAGTAAGAGGCCAGTAACTTTAGAGGTATATTTAAATTGTCAGATATCACTAAGTTTAAAAAAAGAAAATTTTAATCAATTATATATCCGTGTCAACACGGACTTATAGACATATTCATATTCATTAGAACCAAATTTTCAACACATCAAAAGACATAAAAAAGAATCGAGACCAAATCAAACAAAAAATACAAATAAAACAAAATAACTGCCCCGTGGCAGAAGCACGCGATAAATTGATAGAGCTAGGACTAAGCAGAAATAGAGGAAACCCGAATTGCAAAACCGGCTGCTTGCTCAATGTGGTTTGCAAATTGATGAAATCAATGAGGAAGAAACTGAAATGGATGAATATGAGGACGGATTTTTTGTAGAAATGGTTGATCCAAAAGGAATTCAATTGTAGGTCGGCAATGCTGTCAAGGTCAGGGTTTACCCTGAAAGCTGTATAAGGGAGTGTGCCGCAGTTTTCGGGAAATAATTCACCAGAAGTAAATCATGGATTAACGAACTTGGAGAATACGCACTAAATGTGGAATGGAGTCAGTTGCAGGTTTTCATTTATGCTAAACAACTGCTCAGCAGAGCAGCTTAGCTTTTTATGATGTTTACGATGGGAGATCATTAAAAAACGCTTTATTCGGTAATCTCGGTTTGACGGTCTTATTAGAAGAAGTACATTGTAATCTTGGCAAATGGGAGCAGAAGAACTGAATCGTTAAATTGATCTAAATATCGGGTGAAAACGATACCATTGATAAGCCAGCCGGCGGAAGACTTGTGACGACGAATACCGATCAAATCATGGAAAACATCGAGCTAGACCGGCATGAGACATCTCGTGACATCGCCGAGGGGATAGGAGATAGTCACCAAACCGTTTTAAACCATCTGCAGAAGGCTGGATACAAAAAAAAGCTGGATGTTTGGGTGCAGCATGATTTGACGCAAAAATCCTGTTGGACAGAATCAACGCCAGCGATATGCTGCTGAAACGGAATGAACTCGACCCATTTTCGAAGCGGATGGTGACTGGCGACGAAAAATGGATCACATATGACGATATCAAGCGGAAACGGCCGGTAAATCGTCCAAAACAGTGGCCAAGCCGGGATTGACGGCCTGGAAAGTTTTGCTCTGTGTTTGGTGGGATTGGAGGGGAATCATACACTATGAGCTGCTCCCATATGGCCAGACGCTTAATTCTACCATCTACTGCGAACAACTGGACCGCTTGAAGCTGGTGATCGACCAGAATTGGCCAACAGGAAGGGTGTAGTGTACACCAGACCACACACTTCTTTGATGACTCGTCAGAAGCTACGGGAGCTCGGATGGGAGATTTTATTTTATTTTATTTTTTTAGCTAAATCCGTTCACTGTATCAATTTTTATAAAGCATTGAATAAAGATAAAAAAAACGGAAGGGAGTTATTTGACAACCTAATATTAATACATCTCTTGACAAAATTATAGATGACGAGATTCATGAATTCTAAAAACCAGAGCGGAGAAAGAGATTTTGAATATTTTTGACAAAGGACACAGACAAGATCAATTCGCAAGCAAAGCGAAAAACGCAAAAAATGGCCTTCTTAGATCCAGAAATATAAATCAATGGGGAAGCCTTAATGTTTAACTAGTACATGGATAAAATAGCAAGGATTCAACCAAAAATCAAACACAGTAAGCAACATTATTTATAGATTACTCATCATTAAGCGATGAACAGCACAGACCTTTCAATTGCATAGATCTAAAAACAATGTTTAAGAAAAATAATTATACGGACAAAATGAGATTAAAAATGTATACCCCTTTTTAAAGAACTGTTATATAAAGCACAGAAGAGTATCAGTACTTGTTTTAAAATTCAAAGAAACACTGGCAACGAGGATAAATAAACACAAAGAAGACGGAAAAAAGCTGAAAAAGAACAACTAAACTAGCATTTAACGCAGCAAAGATTTTGGACAAAGAAGACTTAGAGTAGACAAACTTAATTTATGCGGCAGTAATAAAAGGGACAAAACAAAACAGAAGCAATATAAAATTTGATAAATATTATAGACTATTACATAATTTAATTATTCGAGGTGTCTCTTTTCAGAGCAGAGTGTTTCTTAGAGCAAAAATTATAAAACCCAACAAAAAAACCGAGAAAAATCATATGCAAGAACTTAGTGCACCTATACACAAAGAATGATCAATAAATTAAAACAAAACAATTGATACATTTAAATAATTTTTTTAAAATTTTTTTATTCACCGGCAAAATCTTGCTAAGGTACTTGAGAATATTCTTTAGTCGCCCTTTCTTCCAGATAACTCTTATGAATTTTAACTGTTTGTTAACAAGCCCAATGGATTGACAGTACGACTAAAGTTTTAAAGTTTTTTTCGCGTGCGAACTTCTTTAATCTGAACACTAGGCTTTAATATTTTTGTGAGGACTTGATGAACGTTCACACAGTGTTCATCTCAGGTGGTTAACAACGCGATCGTTGATCTAAGTACTAGGCTTTATCGTGAAGATTCTAGATTTCTTTCTCAGCTAAACAACTTAATATAAATATTCCTTCTTTTAATAAATTGACTAGAAATATTAAACATACATATTTATATTGGCTAAACACATACATTCTTAAATAGTATTATGTATATTAAAGTCTAAATGTTTGCACAACACAAGTAATGGGTATAGCGAATAGCTTTCTTTGAAAGGAGTTATCTTTGCCGGGCAATTGCAACTGTGTACAATGTAAATACATACATATGTATATGCTTACATACATACACACATACGCCATTGTTTGACTCAGAGCTCCAATTTGGCTAACTTGATTTGATTTGCATAGTTCTTGGGATATAGTTCGGTATTGACAAATGAAAACCACCGCAATTCCCTTTAATAGAAATCCTTATCGAGATTAACGTTGACTCTGTTGAGCATCTTGGCCAGCTGTTCCAAAGTCATCCGTTAGATGGCGCTATTGTATTGCGCCATCTACCCCAAGACATTGGTACCACGGGCCATGAAAGGCGGAAATGTAGGCGCTAGCCAGGCTTAAGCGTTTAATGGGTTTTTAGGCGTTAGAGTGTGCGTGGCAAACTTTTATTAGGCCAATCGATAGGTATTGACGAAACAAATACATATCAATTAAAATTTTCATAATAGCATCAGTTTTTTTAAAAAAAAAAAATTATATAACTACTAATATTATAATTATGTAAAGTGTGTTATTATTTTCTGAAATTAGTTTTAAAACGTCATTATGTTCTACTATCTTTATCTTAGTTACATTAATCGGTGAATACAATGCTGTTAAATCAAATTCTGGACTTAACTAATTTTCGATTAAAATAACATTTCCAATTTTAACTTTACATTGTTTTATTTTAATAATTTTGCTTCCATTTATTTTTATATCGCCATTTAATACTTGACAATTTTGTTCGATTGTGGTTTCAGATAGATTCCATGTAAGTATAATATTTGGTTCAACGTATTGAATCATTTCTTTTGAAATAATTGGTATAAAATTACGAATTGGATTTTTGCGCTTAATTATATTTTTAATGCATTCATTATTAACTTCTTTATTGTCTTGATTATAAATTTTATTCTCATCTTCGAAAAAGTCTAACTGATACCCATTATGGTCGGGATAAGAAATTATTTTAATGGTGTTAATGATTTTGTGGTTAATAGGGTTATGTGAAATAAGTAGTAATTCGTTATTTTTGTAGTCAATCCACGTTGATGTTTTGATTAAAAGTATATTTTGTAATGGTCTTCGTCTATTTTTTCTACATTTTTATTTGCCTTAAATGGATTTTCTAATTTTCCCTTTTCAAGTGGACCTTTTCTGTATCTAGTGTCAATGTTAAATTCCTGTCGATCTGTATTTATTTTATCTATTTTCCTTTCTTTAATATTTCGAGTGCTTATTCGGATTTTTTTATTTATTGTCTTATGTATTCTTTCGACGTCTGCTACACCGGTTTTTGCCGTTTTAAGTTGTAAATCAATTCCTTCTGCTTCAAGCCATCGCTTTAGAGTCAAGCTGGTGAAAGCTCCGTCTCTGTCTGCCTTTAATATTTTGGGTTTACCTAACTGATTAAAAATGCGCATTAGCGCGTTCCTGCATTCTATCCAATCCATTGTTTTAATATGTTCAAGTGTAGCGAATTTAGAATAAATGTCAATGCAACTGATATAATGTTTTCCCTCAGATGAATAAATATCTACCACAAATTTGTCTCGACAATGTTCAGGGTTGGGTGTGATTTTGAAAGGCATTTTGGTATTTCTGTGTTCTGTTTTAACCAAATTGCATATGTTACATTCATTTATTATATTTTGAATTAATAGTTGGCTATTTGGAAAGAAGTGATTTTCTTTGAATAATTTTGTCATTTTCTGTATGCCTGGATGTAAAAGTTTTTCATTTGATTGAAGTATAATTTCTATGAAATTCGGCGTATGAACAAACATTCTTTAATAGGTGGAGGCTGCGAATTACTTTAGTGTAAGTGGTATTAATAATTTCCCTGGTAATGTTTCTATGAATAAAATGATTAACTAAAATTTGTTTGGCCTTGTCGAGTGTCATTACATTATATTGGATTGTGGTGATGGAATTACCGAATATTGTTGAATGCTCTACTTTATTGTTATCGGATTTAATGAGAATTATTTGTTTTTTGAAATAATTTATTGGTTTTTCTGTTAAATGAATTAAGTTACTATTATCTTCTTCTGCACTATGTTGAGTAACTTCACTGTGGTGATTTTCTTTAATTTTAATTCTTGATAATGCATCGGCAACTGAATTTTCTTTCCCTTTAATATAGTCGATTTTAAATTGGTATTCGTTTAACTTGGCTCTCCATCTTTGTAATTTGGCATTCGGTTCTTTTAAGGTATGCAGCCATCAAAGAGGTTGATGGTCACTAGCTATGAGAAAATGTCGTCCTAGTAAATAATGTCGAAAAGTATTAGTGGCCCAAACTATGGCGAGTAATTCCTTTTCGATAACACTGTAATTTAATTCATGTCCATTAAGTGTTCTGCTAATAATGGATATAGGATGACCATTTTGAGAAAGTACGACCCCAAGGTGGTTAAAGTGAATTTTTTTTCGAAATCGGGCAATTGGAGAATTGGTTCTCTAATTATTAAAGCTTTAAGTTTTTGAATGCTTCTATGTAGTCGAGATTTTGTATATCTATTCTTGCTCCTTTTTTTAATCATTGTGTCCTTGGATTTGCTATGTCCGCGTAGTTTGGGATAAATTTACGATAATAACCGGTTAATCCAAGGAAAGCTCTGATCTCTTTAACTTTTGTTGGAATTGAATATAAAACTATGGCTTTAACTTTAAGGGGGTTTAGTTTTATACCATTAGGGGTTACGATGTGACCAAGAAAACTAGCTTCCTTTTTTAAGAATTCACATTTGTCTAACTGCAATTTTAAATTTGCTTCTGCAAGTTTAGAAAAAACTAGCTGTAATGAATTTAAATGTTCGGTATGGGATGTGGAAAAAATGATGATATCATCTAAATAAACTAAACAGTGTTTATTGAGTAACGGTCGAAGGATATTATTCATATGAAAAGTAGCAGGTGCATTTCTAAGGCCAAATGGCATTCGAAGGTATTCGTAATGACCGCTTTTGGTGGAAAATGCAGTTTTAGATATTGATTCTGGGTCCATTTCTATTTGATGAAATCCCCTTGCCAAATCGATAGTTGTAAAATATTGGCATTTACCTAGCTTACCAAGGATTTCGTCCATGTTTGGTATTGGATATCTATCGGGAATAGTTATTTCATTGAGCTTCCTATAATCAATTACTACTCTATACTTAATTTTACCAGAAGCATCCGTTTTTTTTGGGTACTACCCAGGTAGGACTATTGTATGGTTAATTACTTTCCCTAATTAATCCTTGATTAAGCATTTCCTGTACTTGGTTATCGACTTCAATTTCGTGCGCTTGAGCACTGTTTGGTACTGTTTTGAATAAATTGGGGAGTTATGTGTTGTATCTAGTACGTGTTTAATGGTATTTGTAAATGTTAGATTGTCTCCTTCTTCATATTAAAGATTTTTGAATTTATTTAGTAAACCTTTTAACTTTAAATTTTTTTCCTGATTCAGGTGACCTAATCGAAACAATCCAAAATCTATTTTTTTATTGATTCCTGAGGTGATCTTTTAATTGGTTCTAGTTTCTTTTGGATATACAAATTTTGGTTTTTTTCTGATTTTGAAGTTATTAATTTGTATGTTTTATCAAAATGAGTAACTGTGCTATTTTTGTAATTAATAATTGATTGTGCATTATTCAACAATTTTCTGCCAATTAGTATATCATAATTATTCGAAAAATTGTGTACATAAAATGGTTCATTTGTTTTAAAACAACTATTGCTTGGTAACATAATTAAATTTTTCAATGTAATAGGACCATTTGATGTCAAAACTTCGCATATAGTATTTTGAATAGGAAGACAAAATATATTTTTATTGATCATATTTATTGTGGATCCCGTGTCTATAAGGCAATTGTATATGCAGCCTTTGTATGCTATTTCTAAGAATTGGTGTTGTCCGGGGCTGTTAACCGAAAATTTTCGTTTGGTTCTGAGCTATTTTGATTTTGTTCATCTTTATTTTGGGTGTATTGTACCTGTTGTTGCTGTTGTTGCTGTTGTTGTTCATTAATAAACCCATGGTATTGATTGTGGTCATAATACTGTTGTTCATAATAATTGGGTTGTATTTGTTCGTATTCCTGTGCGTCTTGAAATCTCAATTCGTCAATAGACATTTTGGTTTGATCACTGTCCGATGGTCTTAGTCGTTTGGGAACTGGGAAGTTAGTAATTTTAGATGTGGAGGGTTGTTGTTGTTGAGGGTATGTATTTCCTTTAAAATGTGCTGTTTGAGGATTTTTAACTTTGTTTGAATATTGTGGAAAAGGATTTTTGTGAGTAAATGGTTGTGTGTTAATGTATTGGTTGGGTCCGAAATGATTTGGTGCGTGCCACATAGCTTGGTGTGCATAGGTGGGTGTAAATGGTTGCGTGTATTGATTAAAATTAGGTTGGAATGGTTGAGAATATTGTGGGTAACTTGGTCGATATTGGGTTTGAGTATTTGTATTGAATTTGTATGGCTTAGAATTCTGATTTTCTGATTTCTGAGGGTTTGAGTTTTTATTACGGTTTTCTGGAACTTTATTTAATTCAAAATTAATATGTTCTTCATAAATTCCCTCATTTTGTGCGATAGTGATTAATGATCTTAAGTCTGTAATGTCATGATGAACCAATATTTTATTGGAATCTTTAATTGCCTGAACATAAATAAGAAAATCTGGCTGGTTACCTTCTAGATGCAATTTCGAAATCAGTACTTGACGTCGTTTTACTGCTTCTTCGCAGAATGCTCTTAGGTTTCCTTTGTAAGGTGTCTTCCTGAAGTTCTCCAGTAGTTTGTAGTTCGGTGTTTGGGGTTTAAATTCTGCAATTAGTCTCGATCTAAGGATAGGCCAATCTTCAATGTTCGGAAGGCCCAATGATCGTGTTACGTGTCCGTCCAAGTTTCTTTCGATGGCTCCAAGAAGAATCCTCTGTTGTCGCACATCATTGTTGGGTAGAGTGAAATTACATAGTCCACTCTGCTGACGAAAGTGTAGAGAGTTTCTGAATTTCCCTTAAATGGCATGATGTCTTTTAGCTGCCGACGAGCATCAGCAAGGTTGTTGTTGGTTAGCGCATAGAGTAAGAAACTATATAGAGGTTTCATTTGCTCTGCCCGGGCCTCTGCCAAAGCTCTGCTGAGAGCCATGTTCGAAGCTAACTTCTTCAAACTTCGGTTTCTCACCACTTCTAACATGTGCGAAGTACAAGCAATAGTATGGGGAATTCTCGCACCTATCCTTAGGAATAAGAGCGACCAGTGCAGCAATAAGAATTCACCATGGGCATGGATTCAGGCTTGATTCGAACAATTGCAAAACTCTCTTTTTTTCCGTTTTTCCCCTACGTGGCATCACTGGCAAAGTCACTCGAGAGCGCGGGCAGAGCAAATGACGGCTCTATACATTATTACTCTATGGTTAGCGCAACGATTTGGGGTGCGGCGATAACTGATTGCATAGAGTAAGAAACTATATAGAGGTTTCATTTGCTCTGCCCGGGCCTCTGCCAAAGCTCTGCTGAGAGCCATGTTCGAAGCTATCTTCTTCTAACTTCGGTTTCTCACCACTTCTAACATGTGCGAAGTACAAGCAATAGTATGGGGAGTTCTCGCACCTATCCTTAGGAATAAGAGCGACCAGTCCAGCTGCAGAATCTCACCATGGGCATGGAATGAAGCTCGATTCGAACAAATGAAAAACTCTCTTTTTTTCCGTTTTTCCCCTACGTGGCATCACTGGCAAAGTCACTCGAGAGCGCGGGCAGAGCAAATGACGCCTCTATACATTATTACTCTATGCTGATTGTGCCATTGTTATAGTAAATTTTGTTGTTATAGTAAACTAAAAATTTGTTTTAGTTTATTTTTGATTTCTTTTATTAAGGTTTACGTGTTTGTTTAAATTAATTTTTTCTTAAAATTTAACTGTTATGTTTTAGTTTATTTTTGACTTCACTTATTAAGGTTTAAGTGTTTGTTTATATAAATTTTTATTTATAGTACCAGCAATTTCAAAAATCGCTTATATACGATTTTAAAATTTAAATATTTCGGAAAAGAAAAATGCAGTTTTATTGTGTTTATAATACCTTTAATAGGATTTTTAAATGGCCTTTGTTTTTTTTTTTTTTTTTTTTTTTTTTTTTTTTTTTTTTTTTTTTTTTTTTTTTTTTTTTATATTTTTTTTAAATTTTTTTTTTTTTTACTTTTTGACTTATTGTTTTGTTTCTATTCTTCCATTTTTATTGGATAACCAAATTGGAATTATAATCTAACTTGAAGGGTTTTAAATGTTTTGCGTATTATTATATTCGAGAACTGAATTATAAAATTTAATTTATTTTTCACTCGAGGTTCTTTTTTTTGCGGATACTTTTTGTATCCTACCGACTGCGCCAGTTGAGTCGAACTAATTTCACGTCAGTTGACAAAGGGCAACGCCAAGTTGAATTAAAAACCGAAGAATTAGTCTCACGTCTTTATTCGATAGATTTCAGCTTAAGACTAAATTCTTGTGACAAAAATATTACGTGTGCTGCCCTTTGTTTACATAAGTTGGCGAGCGAGACCGCCGGCCTGGGATATTGATTGTACATAATAATTTGAGAATAAGAGTGCCACTCAGGGAGCGGGACTTAGTCATTTAAAGAATTGTTTATGTTATTGGGATGCAGCATCGCCTGCTCCGGATGTGGTTGTTTACATTGGTTCAGCATGGAATCGCCTACGCTGCAGATTCTTATTTCTTAGTACATAAGTGGATATGTGAATATGTCACTATATATATTCTTGAAGAGCATAACCAGGAGAGTCGATCTAGCCATGTTGAAATTAGTTCCAATGTTCCCGTGTATTGTACATAACAGAATATAAGAATAACATCTGAGGAGCGAACTTTGAGAGAACAAGCTGTAATGTTACACGCTGGTAGTCGAGTAAAGCTAGCCATCGCAAGTAAATCACCGCGCAGAGTCACGATTAATAAATAATCATTTTTATTAATTAAAAACCAACGCTTCCTTATTTAATGTACACTCGGGCGCTCGGAATTCTCCTCTGAACAGGTTATGGGCCCAGAGCATAGTTTTGCTGCGTAAAGTGCATTAAAAAAAGGTAGTTCGGTCTACACCGCGGGATAACGGGAGTTACGTGGAATAAATACATATTTTTTCGGTCATCATGAGCGCCATGTACCAGATAGATAAACTGGACACAGGAAATTATGACACCTGGATAATCCAAATGCGCAGTGTGCTGGTCCATGCAGAGGTCTGGA
Source organism: Drosophila carrolli (assembly GCA_018152295.1). Classification (NCBI taxonomy): domain Eukaryota; kingdom Metazoa; phylum Arthropoda; class Insecta; order Diptera; family Drosophilidae; genus Drosophila; species Drosophila carrolli. The sequence goes on along the minus strand of JAECXJ010000170.1, from coordinate 714,397 downwards.
AGGTGATCCAGGGACAGCGGCCAGATGGAGATGACGGAACATGGGACGGACTCAATCTTTAGCTATGATTACGTTGAGCGTGAAGCAAACTCAATTGGGTTACCTTAAAAGCTGTGCAACGGCCAGCAGCGCTTGGCAAAAACTTAAAGAGGCAGCCAAGCGGGCCAGTGCGTAAAGTCTTTCTTTACAAAAAGTTACTTGGGATGCGTATGGCAGAAGGTGACGAAATAGTAACGCACATAAATGCGTTCTGCACGACAGTGGACAAACTTAGCGAAGTCGATATTAAGCTAGATGACGAACTAACAGCAATAATATTATTGTCGAGTTTAAGCAAAGAGTTCGAGAATTTCGTCATAGCCACGGAAACGCGGGATACTTTGCCCTTGTTGGATGGGTTGAAGGTTGAACTTCTTGCAGAAGGAGAGAGAAGAAGCAGCGAAGTCAAAGAAAGAGCAGAATATGAACAGTTAGCTTTTCATGCAAAGTCGCAGCCGGAAAACACAAGGAATAAGAGAAAAGACAAATCCAACATGGAGTGCTATAATTGCGGACAGCGAGGCCACTATAAGAATCAGTGTAAAAAGCAAGGCAAGAACGAATTGGCAAAGGAGCCACAACAGTACAAGAACAGATCGTATACAGTAGTACCTGCAAGTGACGTACAAGAGTTAGAAGTTTCTAGCTGGTGTCTTGATAGTGGGGCTACAGCTCATATGTGCTGCGTTCGAAGTCTTTTTATTAATTATGTGCCGCGAGTGGAGGATATTATTTTGGCCGATAGCAACGTAATGAGAGCAATTGGAAAAGGTGACGTGACAGTGAAAACAGATTATTGCAATTTGACACTGCAGAATGTTTTGCACGTACCAGCAATGAAAGGAAATTTCATGTCCAATAATGGTGCAGTTTCCCGTGGTTGTACAGTTACATTTCGCAAAGACTGTGCGATTGTACACCAAGACGAAGAAGAAGTTTTGTTTTTGAGAGCAAAAGAAATACTTGTTTCGGCGCCATGCAGACTTTAATAAGACATTCAATGGTTCAAGGCATTAATGGTGTAAATTTTGCAGAAAGAAGCCAGTGCCTGTCATGTATGAAGAGCAAGATACACACACAGCCGTATCCAGTGTCCGAGAACAGAGCCAAACATCAGCTGGAGCTGATCCATACAGATGTTTGCGGGCCAATGGAAAAAAGGTCTATTGGAGGAGCATCATATTTTGTCACATTTATTGACGATATGACCCGCCGTGTGTTTGTTTATTTTATAAAATCCAAAGACGAAGTATACGACAAATTCCTTCTGTTTAAAAAACATGGCAGAGAGTCAGCTTGGACACAAGATAAAAGCAGTACGCAGTGATAATGGGCGTGAGTTTGTTAATAAACGTTTTGACAAATTGTTCCAGGAAAATGGCATTATACGGCAGTTGACTGTGCCATATAGTCCGCAGCAAAACGGCGTGGCAGAGCGAGCCAACAGAACGCTTGTGGAAATGGCCAGGAGTTTGCTTATACACTCAGGAATGCCAGAGAGTCTATGGGCAGAGGCGGTGATGACAGCTAGTTACATCAGAAATCGATCACCCACAGCAGCTCTTGTTGGAATCACTCCGTATGAGGCTTGGAGTGGGAAAAAAACCCAATGTGAGCCACTTGCGTGTTTTTGGATCGTCAGCCGTAGGACTAAACAAATGTCACCGCGGTAAATTCAAGGCCAAAGGCAAGGAGTATCGGTTCGTCGGGTATTCACTGGAGTCCAAAGGGTACAGGTTGTACGATCCGGTGACACAACAGGTCGTTGTAAAACGCGACGTACTATTTAATGAGATACAGCAAGATGAGCCTAAGATTTTTGAATTCCCAGTAGCACAAGCGTCGTCGAGGGAACCAACAAATGTACTCAAAGCAGAGTTGCAGCGCGATAGAGATGAGCAGCAGGACGAATCTGAAGGAGACACAGATCGTGATCAGCAGGATGAGGAGCCGGCGCACCCTGAAGGAGAGGCCGTCAGAATTGGGCCAGGGAGGCCTAGAATTATTCGGACCGGCAAGTCAGGGCGACCAAGGAAGGAATTTAACGTGATCAACGCAATGACCAAAGCAGAAATTCAACTTCCGCAAAGCTGTACTGAAGCGCTAAGTAGCCAGCAGGCTACATTTTGGAAGGCAACCATGAAGTCGCAGTATGACTCGCTCGTGGCAAATAATACATGGACCCTTACCGAGTTGGCCAAGGGACAGAAGGCGATAGGATGCCGATGGGTTTTTACCATAAAAAGAGACAGGGAAGGGAATCCCGAGCGATATAAGTCCCGTTTGGTAGCAAAGGCTTGCTCCCAAAAATTCGGAGTTAATTATGGAGAAACTTTCTCACCAGTGTGCCGATATGAGACAATCCGTCTAGTTTTGGCGCTGTCAGTGGAGCTAAAGATGTACCTACACCAGATGGATGTGTGCACAGCTTATCTCAATAGTGATTTGAGCGAGTGTGTGTACATGAAGCAGCCGAAGGGTTTCGAGGACGAAGCGTGCATGGGCAAGGTGCTAAGGCTCAACAAGGCGATATATGGTCTGAAACAGGCAGGCCGAGAGTGGAACGCTACTTTGGATGCAGCACTTCGAGAGATTGGATTCGTGCCCTGTCAATATGAAGCATGCTTGTATAAGCAGGACATAAACGGTAACTTGTGTCTTGTACTAATTTATGTCGACGATCTTCTTGTAGCGTGTCAAAACAAAGCGGACCTAGTGCAGATCAAATCGATGATAGCTTCGAGATTTGAATGCGTGGACAAAGGCCAGCTGAATATGTTTTTGGGCATGCAGATTGAACGTGAAGGCGAGTCGGGCAGTATAACGATGAAGCAGACATGGTCTGGAGCAGTGCAGGCAGACGAAAACACCGTTAGACGGAGGATTTCAGGTGGTATGCTTAGGATTCAACTGCATATCAATCAGCGATAGGAGAATTAATGTGGCTTGCATTAATCTCAAGGCCAGATATTTACCACTCTGTGGTTAAGTTGGCGCAACGAAATAAGGACCCTTATGGCGAACATGTCTTGGCCATGATGCATGTTATGCGGTACTTGGCAGGAACGGCCACCAACAAGTTAAGCTATTGCGCAGGAGACTTGCCACTAGTAGGTTACGTGGATGCCGACTGGGCCGGCGACGTCAGCCACCGACGGTCGTATACAGGATTTGTTTTCCTTATGGCAGGAGGACTCATTTCTTGGAAGTCGGAGAAGCAAGACAGTGTTGCCTTGAGCAGCACGGAGGCTGAATACATGGCGCTGTCGTCAGCTGTAAAAGAGGCGCTACATTTGAGACGTTTAATCATCGAGATCGGTTGTGGACGAGAGGATACACCCACAATTATCTACGGAGACAATCTTAGCACACAGAATTTGGCAAAAAAATCCAGTTTATCATGCACGTTCGAAGCATATTGATATCAGGTATCATTTTGTTAGGGAAGTTATCCAGCAAGGCGATGTGAAATTGAAGTATGTATCAAAACTAAGACATGAGAAATTTGTTAAACTTATGAATATTATGTAAATATTGTACCAAGAAATATAAACATGGTAACATTGAGGAGAGGTGTTGAAATTAGTTTCAATGTTCCCGTATATTAACATATGTACATAACAGAATATAAGAATAAAATCTGAGGAGCGAACTTTGAGAGAACAAGATGTTATGTTACACTCTGGTAGTCGAGTAAAGCTAGCCATCGCAAGTAGATCACCGCGCAGAGTCGCGATTAATAAATAATCATTTTTATTAATTAAAAACCAACGCTTCCTTATTTCCGTCGGAATTCTCCTCTGAACAAGCCATGTCCGCCTGTCCGTATGTCTCTCTGTCCGTCTGTCCGTCCGTCCGTTTCTACGCAAACTAGTTTCTCAGTTTTAAAGCTATCATATTGAAACTTTCCCAAAAGTTGTCTTTCTATTGCACGTAGTATATATAGTATGTCAATAAAGTGTTTTGACAATGGGAAACCATTACATATTTCCAGTTTTTATACAATAACAAGAAAGGAAAGCTAACTTCGGGCGGAGCCGAAGTTGATATACCCTTGCAGAATATTCTGTAAATTATATTCTCCAAAATTATTCATGTGATGCATTCTTAATACTCATAAAATATCCCAACTTCCTAACTTTAAAAACACCAAAGTTATGGCATTTCCAATCGTTCAGTTATATGGCAGCTATAAGATATAGTCGGCCGATCCTTATGAGGTAGGTCGGATTGATTGGCCAAATATAAAACCCATAGAAAATCCCAGCTTCCTAACTTTACAAACACCAAAGTTATGGCATTTCCGATCAATCAGTTATATGGCAGCTATAGGATAAAGTCCGCCGATCCCGGCCGTTCCGACATATATACTCCGTGCAAAGCAAAGAAGGGTGTGTGCAAATTTTCAATTCGATATCTTTAAAACTGAGGGGCTAGTTTTCGTAGAAACGGACGGACAGACGGACGGACAGCTAGATCGACTCTCCTGGTGATGCTGATCAAGAATATATATACTTTATAAGGTCGGAAATGTCTGCTTCACTGCGTTGCAAACTTTTGACTGAAATTATAATACCCTCTGCAAGGGTATAAAAAGTATGTTTGCAGTGTTTTTTAATTTTTTTAAAATATTATTATGATTATGTTGGTGTCTTAGAGAAAATTAATGAACGAAAAAACAAATTTCTTTAGTTAACTTTTTTACAAATAAATAAAATCAAATAACATTCAGTTTTCATACTGTCAAGAAAGTGTTTTGACAAAAATTGAAAGTGTTCTTATTTTCTAAAGAGTAACATGTTAATATTTTGTATGGTCACCTTTGGCAGCGCAAACGTCCTCCATTCGCGATTTCATCGAATATATGAGTTTTTCCAAGTCCAATATCTCCGGATGGCAGTTTTCCTCCAGTATGGCAGTTTTGAGATCATTTTTGTTTTTGGGGCTTCGTTTTGCCACTTTCTTCTTCAAATATGCCCAATATTTTCGATTGGGTTTAAGTCTGGACTCTGGCTTGTGTGTCCAGCACTCCGTATTCATCACCGTATTCGCCTTATGCTTTATTATCTTGATAAATTTAAATTTCTCTTAGATCTATTGCAAGCGATAAATAGGAGACTATTAATGTCGATGCTTCCCACGAAACCGTCCGAAAACTGCTTAAACGGAACGATTACACATCCCGCGCAGCTCATAAGAAATCGTTGCTCTCGAAAGTTAACATCGAAAAGAGACTTTTGTTTGCCAAAATGCACAAAGAGGAGCCAATGGATTTTTGGAATAATGTCTAATTCTATGACGAAACGAAAATGATGTTACACCACAATGAAGGAACATCCCGAGTGTGGCGAAAGCCTTTAACAGCCACACAGACACAAAATACTATTCCGACAGTTAAGTTTGAAAAACTGTCCATTGTCGTGTGGTGCTGCATTTCGAGCAAAGGGATGGGAGAGTTGGCTTTCATCGAAAATATAATTTATGTTAACCAATATTTGGACATTTTAAAGACAAATCTTTGGTGCAGTGCAAAGAAATTTGTATTTTTTATGAAAAACAATTTTAAGAGTTTATCAAAACTAAGTGTTCTAATGTCGTACTGTTAATGAGATGGGTTTATTGATAAATACATTATCTTCAAACAAGAAAGGAAGCAAACTTGGGCAAGCCGAAGCTTATATACCCTTGCAGTTATTGTTGTTTTTAAAAACTAAGTGTTCTAATATCGTACTGTTAATGAGATGGGCTTATTGATAAATATATTATCTTCAAACAAGAAAGGAAGCAAACTTGGGCAAGCCGAAGCTTATATACCCTTGCAGTTATTGTTGTTTTTAAAAATGAAGCTATGTCGATTTTGCGCCGAATTTTGCCATTGTTTCTATGGCAGCTATAGCGTCTGAAATCTATGTATATATGTATATATAAAAGAAAGTCGTGTTAGTTACTTCACTTATAACTCAAGAACGGCTGAACCGATTTAGCTGAAAATTGGCACGGAGCCAGGAGAAGGACATAGGATACTTTTAACTTTTTTACTTTTTTTATCCCGTTCGACAGACGTCAGTCACTATAAAACGTGGTATAATAAAAAAGAATCAGACTTGGAATAACAAAATTGACATATAAACAAGAAAGGAAAGCTAACTTCGGGCGGAGCCGAAGTTGAAATACCCTTGCAGAATATTCTGTAAATTATATTCTCCAAAATTATTCATATGATGCATTCTTAACACTCATAAAAATCCCAACTTCCTAACTTTAAAAACACCAAAGTTATGACATTTCCAATCGTTCAGTTATATGGCAGCTATAGGATATAGTCAGCCGATCCTTATGAATTTTGGTAGGTCGGATTGATTGGCCAAATATAAAACCCGTAGAAAATTTCAACTTCCTAACTTTACAAACACCAAAGTTATGGCATTTCCGATTAATCAGTTATATGGCAGCTATAGGATATAGTTGGCCGATCCCGGCCGTTCCGACTTATATACAGCGTGCAAGGGAAAGAAGGGTGTGTGCAAAGTTTCAATTCGATATCTTTAAAACTGAGAGACTAGTTCGCGTAGAAACAGACAGACGGACAGACGAACATGGCTATATCAACTCAGGAGGTGATCCTGATCAAGAATATATATACTTTATAGGGTCGGAGATGCCTCCTTCACTGCGTTGCACACTTTTGACCAAAATTATAATACCCTCTGCAAGGGTATAATAAAAGAATGGATTTCGTTGTCGACAACAGTTGGATTGTTCCATATTCGCCAATTATTTCACATTGCAACGTTGAATACTGCAATTCAGTTAAGTCCATAAAATATATTTATCCCGTTCGACGGCATTCCCGTTGAGGAGATAAGTAATCGTGCTTTAGTTTTGATCGAATATATGAGTTACCTCATGTGCGGTAATTTATTAATCAGGTTAGGAATGCCAGCATCATATCGTGAAAGGAATGACGCATTTAATCGAGAATTGGAACGGGAACGTGAATATGATCAAAAGGAATTAGATTTAGTAGCTCAAACGAATGTACCCCTGTTGAATTACCAACAAAAGGAAGTTTATGAAACTTTAATGAAGGCAATCGATGTTGAAAATGGTGGTTTATATTTCCTAGATGCTCCTGGTGGAACTGAAAAGACATTCCTCATGTCATTAGTTTTAGCAACTGTTCGGGCGAGATCTAACATGGCGGTTGCAGTTGCTTCTTCTGGAATAGCACCCACATTGTTAGAAGGATTCCGTATGGCTCTTTCAGCATTCAAATTACCGTTAAATCTTCAAACTATTGAAGAACCAACGTGTAATATTGCAAAACAGCAATGGCCAAAGTTTTAGCGGTATCGATAATCATCATCTGGGACGAATGCACAATGGTGCATTAGAAACACTTAACCGAACATTAAAAGATTTACGCAATGACTCGAGATGTTTTGGAGGAGGAATGATTTTACTTTCTGGCGATTTACGCCAAATACTGCCAGTAATTCCAAGATCTACGGCTGCCGACGAAATAAATGCTTGCCTCAAATCGTCAAATCCATGGCCCCATGTGAAGAAACTGCAACTGACAACAAACATAAGAGTTACATTGCTTAATGATACATCTGCTGAAAATTTCTCGGAGCAATTGCTGACTATCGGTAATGGTCAAGTACCTGTCGATGACTCGAGCGGATTAATATTATTTCAAAATAATTTCTGTAATTTTGTCTCTTCAAAAGACGAATTTATCAACAATGTATTTCCAGAAATGATTTCTAACTACAAAAATAATGAAAAGTTGCGTGAGAGAGCAATTTTAGCGGCTAAGAATAAAGATGTAGATGATCTAAGCTACATAATTAAAAAAAAAGATCATTGAAACAATGCATTCATTCAAATCTATTGACTGCGTCACAAATGAAGATGAAGCCACCAACTATCCAATTGAATTTTTAAACTCTTTGGACGAGCCTGGCTTACCACCGCACAATTTACGCCTAAAGGTTGGCTCCGTAGTAATCATGCTTCGAAACATAAACGAAACAAATCTGTGCAACGGTACATGTTTGGTGGTTAGAAAATTGACTAACAATGTAATTTACGTTAAGATAATGATAGGAAAATTCAAAGGTGAGGTTGTCATTCCGAGGATACCGATGATCCCAACCGACATGCCGTTTGAATTTAAAAAACTTCAATTTCCGATACGTCTTGCATTTGCCATGACCAACAACAAATCACAAGGCCAATCCTAAAAAGTTTGTGGTTTAAATCTAGAACATTCATGTTTTTCCCATGGTCAATTATCCATCTGCGTTGTTTGTTTTTACGCCTGATAATAAAACAAAAAATGTCGTGTATCACAAGGTACTTAAATGAAGAGCAACCTATGTACTTAAATACAGAAATAATTATGATGATTTATATAAGTATTTATTTTTTTTTTGTATTTTTTCCAATAAAAAAAACTGCTTATTTTTTGACATTAAGATAAGACGGAACAAAGTTTGCCGGGTCAGCTAATAGTAAATAAATACAATTATTTGTACATTTTTGTACCCTTGCTGAGGGTATTATAATTTTGGTCAGAATTTTGTAACACAGTGAAGGACACGTTTCCGATCCCATAAAGTATATGTTCTTAAATACAGAAATAATTATGATGATCAAGATTGAAAATCGGACGTCTATATCCTATAGCTCCCATAGAAACAATCGGATATATCTTGCAAGAATTGATGATATTTCGCGCAGTGTAAAAGCTATTGACATGAATCTTTCCAAACCGTATTTTTTTATGCATACCTTAATCAATGTAAAAGCGCGTGCCGATCAGTCGTCTATATCCTATAGCTCCCATAGGATCAATAGGGTGAAATCGGTCCAAATTTTATCTTTTTCAGAATAATTCGCGGAGTGTATAAACTATTGACATAAATTTTATGTATTTACGCATACCTTGATCAGGATAAAATCGTATGCCAATCGGACGTCTATATCTAATTGTTAAAGTCTGCGAAAATATGACATTTTTGGAGTATAAAAGCTATTGACATGAAACAAAACAAATCTATTTTTTTATATAACTTATTCTTTTCGCTACTTTTTCAATTTTAGCAATTTCGACAAGGTCACCCTTGCAGACCTTAAAACTTCGGCTATAATAATATATAATATAATATATAATATTGATGTCCGATCATAATTTAAATAAAACCGTAATTCCGTTGTATAAAAATATAACCAAATACCGAAAAACAAAGAAAAAAACAACAACAACAAAATTATACTTTTAAAACATTTTTTCCCGATTGTCCCTATGGGAGCTATATGATATAGTCGCTGAGGGACTAGTTTGCGTAGGCGGACATGGGTAGATCGACTCTCCTGGTGATGCTGATCAAGAAGAGCAATATGAGTCTGTTGGCGTAAAAAAAAATTAAAATCAATAAGAGTTGTATTAGAATTTGTTTTGTAGTTTACTGGTCATATTTTCTAATTTAAATTTCATAGCTGCATTAAGTTCTAGCAGCCGATTTTTCTGGTTTATTTCGGTTTTGTTTTTCTGTCCATTTTTTATCTAAGAGACATTCGGCTCTGACAACAAACTCTTGAAAATACCGACGCAGTGATGGAGATATTTACGACCCTATTAAGTATATATATGTGGGATTTTTAAGTTTATTAGTTAAATATTTAAGTTTATTTGTAGTTTAGATTTAGTTAAGTATAATATAAAGAAATTAACATTGGTTAATTAAATTGGTAAATTTCACTCGTCTTTTTCGTCTTTTGGCCAACGTCTTAGGACCGTTCTCTTCAAAGGCTCGAACTCAACTCCCTCGTTTCTCGTCGTCTTCCCGTCGTCTTCTGGTCGTTCGTCTATTATCTCTCTTACTTCTCGTCTTTTTTCTTTACTTCTTTATATCGTCCTTGCATTTCGTCGTTCGTCTCGATCAGCTCAAAAAGGTTGTTGTCTAGGGTAAACTTATTGTGGAATGATTGCTACCCAAAGCAGACACACCCCACATTCGGCCATCTTACTATGCTTTCGCCTCGAATGCATCTTCGTCGTCATCAGGTGTTGACCAGCGCTTTAAATATTCAGCACAAGTCGAAGAATTAATAGGACCATCAAAATTGCCGATCTTCTTGACATCGTACGAGTTATTGCCTTTGGATTTGACAATCCTGTACGGACCCAAGTATTTAGGTTTCAACTTCAGGCCGCTGCCAAATTGTCTCCTTTTAATTGCGACAATATCACCGACGTGACACTGATTGGCTTGCTTGCGACGCAAGTTGTAGGTCTTTCTATTTTCGTCCTGGACCTTAGAAATTTGAGTCTTAGCTTTGCTTCTCAAATCGGTTCGCTCGTCACTGTACGCTGCTATCGCCTCCTTGTTGATCAAGTTTTGTAGCTTGACGTCCTCTTTGGTACGCATTTTGGTGCCTAACAAAAGCTCGAATGGAGTTGTGGCGATCGATCTAGCAAATGTGGAATTGATCGCCTGCTGAACTTTGTCGACGTGCTTATACCACTTGGTTGGGTCGTCAATGAATAGTTTTGAGAGAACTGATATTATAGTGGCGTTCAATCTCTCGACTTGCCCATTCACCCGTGGAAGTCCTGTGGTCGTCTTGATGGGTTTGATGTTTTCCTCTGTTTTTCCTTTGGTTACGTCGTTCGAGGAAGTCGATTTAGTCGGGTACAGCCAGCAGAATTTGGTAAACGACAACGGCTAAAATGTGCTTGTAGTCTTTATTTGTGGAATTTAACGGACCTAAGAAATCCACATGAAAGGTATGCAGAGGGACGTCTCCTTTGTCCAGAGGATGCAGTAGTCCTTCCTATCTGCCTTTCTTACGATTGCTCAGAATACACGGGATGCAGCAATCAATGACCTTCTGAATTGTCATGACTATTGTCATTATTGGGTAACGGCTGAGGGCGTCGACATGTTTCATACGAGTTCCGGATCGATGCTCTACCTCATAATCGTATTCCTGTAAAAATAGGACCCAGCGAGCGACACGTGTGCAAAGATTTTGCTTCTCCAAAGTTTTTGTGAAGGCGTTACAGTCGGTAATGATTTTAAAGTGGATGCCTAACAGATATACTTCAAACTTTGTGAGTGCTTCGATGACTGCAAGAATTTCAAGCTCGTAACTTGTGTACTTTCTTTGAGCGTCGGTTGTCTTTTTACTCATAAAGCATACCGGATGCATCTGACCGTCGTCTAAGGACTTCTGCAAAAGAATCGCACCAAATCCGCCAATGGAAGCGTCTGTGTGCACTTCTGTCTCGAGCTTCTGGTTGTAAATGCTCAGAACTAGATTTGCGGTCAATATCTTCTTTAAATTGTGTACTGACATTTCTTTTTTAGGCCCCATGAGAAATTTTGTGTTGTTCTTTGTTAAACAGTGAGTTTCCTGAAATATCCCGTTAAACCCAAAAAACTTTCTAACTGCTTTAAAGTTTGTGGTGATTTGAATTTTACCACAGCATCAATTTTCTCAGGGGTTGGATAAATCTTCTGATTTTCTATAATATGGCCGAGGAACTGTACACGCGTTTTTAAAAATGACATTTTTTAAGATTCAACTCGAGACCATATTCTGAACAGGTGTCAATAACCTCCCTCAGGTTCAGCAATGCGCTTTCTTCATCCATAGCCGTTATGATGACGTCATCGATGTAAGGCAGAGCGATGCCTTTGCGAGTCAGCTCACGAAAAATTGCGTTAACATGTCGCTGGAAAACGCCAACAGAGTTTGAAAGTTCAAAAGGTACCTTTAAAAACTGATATTGTCCACTTTGAGTGACAAAGGATGTGTATTTTCGGCTGGGCTCTGAGACAGGAACATGAAAAAATCCATTTTTCAAATCGATCGTGTGGAAAATCTTGGCATCCTGGAGTCTGTCCAGCTGGTCGTCGATTAAAGGCAAGGGGAAATGATCTTTAACGATTACCTTATTGATCCTACGAAAATCGATGCAAAGTCTTGGAGAGCCATCACGCTTTTTGATCATTACCACTGGGCTTGTGAAATCGGAGTCAGACACTTCTATGATACCAGCTTGAAGCCATTCGTCAATCTGCTCCTTTACCAAACGCGTCTCAGCAAAAGGCAAACGCCTTGGTCTGGCAAATATCGGGGTCTTGTCCTTCAGGATAAGGCGCATCTCGATTTTGGTGGTCTTCAGGTGAAGTGGTTTGTAGTTGCATATGATTTTGCGTACTTCGCCCTTGGCAAACATACTTGCTTGTTCGTTGATATTAAGTTCATTGTTATTCTCTGCGACGTCGATTTTCATAACGTTTATAAAATCACTTTCTTCTACCTGACTCGGCATCTTACGCATTTGCAAACCGTCGCGATTGAAAATACTTTCAGCATGCAAACAAGTTTCTTCGCCGACAATCAATTGGAAATCCATGCAACCGATGGGAACAACATAGAAATTCAACTCGAACTCGTTATTGTCGATGAGAACGGTCTCTCTGAAATGTCCAATTGGATTTATTTTGTTTGCGTCGCGCTCGCTACCGAAACCAATTAGAGCCACACTACAGTTTTGCAGTCTCGGACGTCCTAAACCGTTATAGAGATCCTCGCGAACCAAGTTGAATTTGCTTCCGGTGTCGAACAGAGCTACGCACTTTTCGTTAGCGAAAAAAAACTTCTTTGCTTGTAAAATTACTTTTAGACCGCACTCGATGGGTGTTCACTTTGTTGCTCTCGGTTTTTTCGTTTTCTTTACAATTGCGCGAAATATGTCCGTACTGGTTACACTTGAAACATTTAGTGCCGCGCTCTTTGTTCTTGCAATTATTGGACAGGTGTCCTTTTTCGCCACAATTATAACAAGAAACCTCTTTTTTAAAATTCTTGTTAGGTGCTGCCACTTTCTTGCTATAAAGCACATCGCCGTTTCGCTTTGGCTTCTCACGGTCGTACCCTTTCTCTCGCTCATTTTAAGTGACATAACATTTCAGCTTCTCTTTGAATTTAGTAATATTTCGGGCACCGTATAGGAGAGTTTTGTCAATTAAGTAATCGTCTATGCCGTACGTACTGTATCCAAACCGAATCACAAATGTCTCCACAAATTGCCAGATCCTTCATTCGGTACAAGAATGCGAAACAACACTCGCTTTTTGCGCGTTTGCTTTTGCTCAACTGCTCGTGGATTTGTTTGCTGTTCACAATAGTTTTAAACTCATTTAAGAGAGCAATTTTTAGCGCATTTTTTTTATTTTTTTTCTGAATGCACAACATTTTGAGTATATTGTGTTAGAGTTTTAGATCGATCCGAGTAAAGCTTCCGAACTTATGGGCAGTTGAACGTAGGTAAGTTAGCTCGTTTTGTATGGGTGTCCAAAACTTTAAAACGCTCTCCTGAAAAGTTACCCCTTTCAAAGTCGGTGTACACGATCCTGCAAAATCTATTGGACGGATCGTTTTGAAATTTTGCACAGTGGTTCTCAACTAAATTCCTCAGGTAACGCTGTCGAGATTTTTTTTTTTTGAAAATTTATTATTTTTAGAGCAACAAATATCTCGACGTTTTAGGCGTAAATCGGTGTTTTTGACTTTCAAGTGCCTTAAAAAATCGAAAAAAAAATACATTAAAAAATAAAACTCGACAACGTTACCTGAGGAATCTTGTTCTTTAACTAATGCAATTGGATTTTTTTCATTTTGGATGATTCTGTGACCGGTTATCGTGTACACCGCAAAACATCTTTTCTTCAAGGCGCCCCGGAGATTGCCTGTATTTCAGTCAATTTTTAATATTTTTGGAAGAAAAAAATCACACATATTGTTTAAATGTTCCCAATCATATGCAAAAACCAAATTTGACCTGAGACTATCCGTATCGCCAATAAAAATTTTTAAAAAATGTCAGATTTTTCACCGAATTAACTACAGGGTTGCCCATATTCGACGGACCCATGTTTTTTTTTTTAAAATCAAAGAAAAAAATAAAAATTTGGTGGTTGGCAATTTTAATCATTTAATTTGTTCCAAGTAGATTTGTTTACATCAATTTTTGAATATGATATCTTTCAAATGGCCGCCTCTGGCGTTGATGGCGTATTGTGCCCTTTTTGCAGCATTTTCCATCGTTTTCGCCAACATTTCGGCCGGAATAGCGGCTATTTCTTCACGAATGTTGTCCTTGAGCTCTTCGTCCTTGGCTTGTTAACGTAAACCTTTGACTTCAAATATCCCCACAAGAAGAATTCAGGCGGCGTCAAATCGGGCGAACGCGGTGGCCAGTCCAAATCACCACTTTTCGACATCAAACGGCCCGGAAACAATTTCTTCAGAAAATCGATTGTTATGCGACTTGTGTGCGGTGGAGCGCCGTCTTGTTGAAACCAGAACTGCCTCATACGCTTTCGACGAATAATTGGCATCACAAAATTGGTCATCATGTCGCGATAACGCTCCTGGTTGATGGTAACAGCATGGCCATTTTCATTTTGGAAGAAAAACGGCCCAATGACCGTTTTCGAACTAACGCCGCACCAAACTGTGACTTTTCGTCGTGAAGGGCACTTCTTGAATCTTCTCAGGATTTTCAGTGGCGTAAATACGCAATTTTGCTTATTTACGGTCCCATTCAATGTGAAATGGGCTTCATCGGACATGATAATTTTGTTCCAAAATTGATCGTCATCTTTGGCCATTTCGATGACTCTTTGGGCCCATTCAATCGACGAGGCTTGTCCGTAAGCAACAATCTTTGCGTCAATTGAATTTTGTACGGGAACAAATGCAAATCAACGCGAATAATCCGTTGTAAAGTGGACCGAGCCATGCCCAACTGCTGAGAACGGCGTTTTTGGGATGTTCTTGGGGACCTCTCAACACTGGCTCGTACGGCAGCGATATTCTCGTCCGATCGCCTTGGTCGACTTTTATTTGGCCTCTTCGCATTAGAAAGAGCCTCACCAGTCGAAAATTTTTCGTATAAACGCTTAATGGTGTTCTTAGAAGGCGCACTTTTCACATTTTTTAATTTTTTAAAAGCACGTTGAGTTTTCACAATTGACTTGTTCTGTTGAATGTAAATTTCAACTATTTCAGAGCGCTCGCGTGGCGTGTATTGTTCCATGGTAAAAATCTGCTTGGACTGACGCTTCAAACGCGGTATGTCATTAAGCGATCTGGCATCTCTGTCAAAAGTTATGGCGTCGTCAGATGGGTCCGTCGAATATGGGCAACCCTGTATACCCCCCTTAACCACGACTCGACGGAAATTTAGTTAGTACCGTCAAAGGTGCGAATCGAATCTTTCATGTCGCGAAAACTAAAAGAAAATCTTGGTGATGCCACTCCGTTGCCAAGTTTTGACGACTTCTCTTTCTCTGCATTTTTGGCAAAATTAGGGGCATTTTGCATTTCGTTTTGCTCTGCAACAAACTCGTCAGTTCGTGTGGTTCTTCCGCTTACAAATACATCGTCATTTTCATCTTCGTCGTCTGAGGAATCAATTTGATTGTGTGCGAGGAGTTTATTTTTCATCAAATTGCGAAATATGTGCAGTCCGACGTCGTCTACGTTGTAGGTTATGTTCAACACATTGCAAATTAAAGCCAGATCGCGTTCGTTTAGATTTTCCTGCACATACCTTTGCTTCGCTAAGTAATTTTCCGAGCTTTCGTCGAAATCGAAACCGGAAAAATTTCGAAGTCGTTGGCGGTTGCTTCTATCACCCTCGCTCTCAAACACGTACTTGTGAAGGGCTACAATGTTCTCCCTCTTGCTATTGCGCAAATTTTCACTTATGAAGGCATTTAAACAACTCATGGTGGTGAAAAATTAAATTTTAAGGCGTCGAATTATTGTTTTAAATTATGTATGTTTTTTACGTCTTCGTTTTTTGCTAGTTCACATCGCACTTTACTTCTTTTACTTATTCCCGGATGAGCTCCCAAATGTGGGATTTTTAAGTTTATTAGTTAAATACTTAAGTTTATTTGTAGTTTAGATTTAGTTAAGTATAATATAAAGAAATTAACATTGGTTAATTAAATTGGTAAATTTCACTCGTCTTTTTCGTCTTTTGGCCAACGTCTTAGGACCGTTCTCTTCAAAGGCTCGAACTCAACTCCCTCGTTTCTCGTCGCCTTCCCGTCGTCTTCTCGTCGTTCGTCTTTTATCTCTCTTACTTCTCGTCTTTCTTCTTTACTTCTTCATGTCGTCCTTGCATTTCGTCGTTCGTCTCGATCAGCTCAAAAAGGTTGTTGTCTAGGGTAAACTTATTGTGGAATGATTGCTACCCAAAGCAGACACATATATTCTTGATCAGGATCGCGTCCTGAGTTGATATAAGCATGTCCGTCTGTCTGTCTGTCTGTCCGTCTGTCTGTTTCTACGCGAACTAGTCTCTCAGTTTTAAAGATATCGAATTGAAACTTTGCACACACCCTTCGTTCCTTTGCACGCAGTATATAAGTCGGAACGGCCGGGATCGGCCGACTATGTCCTATAGCTGCCATATAACTGATTGATCGGAAATGCCATAACTTTCGTGTTTGTAAAGTTAGGAAGTTGAAATTTTCTACGGGTTTTATATTTGGCCAATCAATCCGACCTACCAAAATTCATAAGGATCGGCTGACTATATCCTATAGCTGCCATATAACTGAACGATTGGAAATGTCATAACTTTGGTGTTTTTAAAGTTAGGAAGTTGGGATTTTTATGAGTGTTAAGAAGGCATCATATGAATAATTTTGGAGAATATAATTTACAGAATATTCTGCACGGGTATATCAACTTCGGCTCCGCGCGAAGTTAGCTTTCCTTTCATGTTTTTCATATTTTCGTTAGAGCCTGACTAACGTTTGTCCAGAGTTCATTTCAGGTGTTCGGCAACGCCATGTAATTTTCTGGTATTTTTTCGCCGATCTGAGTAATGTGGTGTAATAAAAGGGGCTGACGAAAAGAGTTCTCCAGCTGTTTACCTCTCGCTCTCTCTGGGAGATCAGATTTCGTCAATCTGAATTCTAGGCAGACAAACAAGCCTTTTTTGACACCATTTAAAGTTGGGACACTTATATCTCCTACATTTCGTTGAAAACTTTTTACCAAAATTGTATGAAATACAACACGAAATGTTTTAAGGTTATACGTCTTACTTTAAACTAGGGTTGTTGATAATATATCAAAATATCAATATATCGATATTTTTTCCTAAAAATGATATATTTATATCGTGATTTTTTATTTTCCCAAATTCCGAAATTTTTTTTTGATATTCCAAAGCGACATCGACTGAAAGAATTCAGGCGCGAAACAAAAAAATTGAGTGTAAAATTAAACTATACGGATATAAAAAACGGCGTCTGCCATCAAATGTGTTGTGTGCTACTCAAGAAGCAGGATGACTGACGCACACGTAACGCTAGGTTATTAAAATCCCTAAACCCTGCATACTGGTTTTTTTGATAAAAAAAGATCATCGATACGATATTTTTAGAATTTTCGACAACCCTACTTTAAACCTAGTAATCAGATCGAAAAACGAGTTCGGTTGCGAAAAAACTTTAATCTTTCCAGTGTAACGGCATCTTTAATCAGAATTAAGCGTGCCACGGTCGTATTGTCAATCAGTTAGGTTTGTTTACAAGCAGCTAAAATTCAAAAATCTTATTTGCGGGAACGAGCCTTTAAAAGATATTCTCAACTACTTTGGCAAGACAAGTCTGCCGCTGTACAAAGAAATTAAAAAACATTACAATTTAAAATGAACAGTTCATAGCTGCTCTAAGTGTTTGCAGGCGATTTTTCTAAGTTTTTTGTGTGCTTTTCCGTCCATTTTTGACCTAAACACTTTGCTCTGACAACAAACATTCTAAAAGTTGATCTTCGCGATGTAATTTTCTGGTATTTTTTCGTCGATCTGAGTACCGAGGTGAAAATAGGGCCAGACGAAAAGTGTTCGCCAGCTGTTTGCTGATAGCTAACGAACAGATTTTGTCGAACTGAGTACTAGTCTTTACTACTTTACAACCTTCAAATAAGATTGAATTGGTTGACTTATCCTCCCCACTTAGTAGCTTTTAATCAAAAATAAAGTCGTTACGGCATAAGTTAAAAATAATTTATTATAAAATATTAATTAAATGAGTGTTCTGTTTTTAACTTGCAACTGTACCATTTACAAAATATTTTATCTCTATGCAACAGCTAGTACTCCAAGTTTTGTAAATATTCCGAGTATAATTTAGATTTGGTACTTTCACATAAATTAATATAAAAAGATAAATTTTTGTAATACAGATGATTTGTTGGTGTTTGTTTTTAAATATTCTTTCACCAGCATAAATGTCTTTTATAAATGTAATCAAGTAATTGCAAACAATTTTCAATTATTTAAAGTGCACAGCGAATTGATTAACGAAATCTCACGTAGATAAGGCTATCTTATTAATCAACTTCGGAGAGGCGCTTTTGATGAAGGAACACTAATTTATATTAGCCTTGTTCATCTTCGTCGTCTGAGGAATCAATTTGATTGTGTGCGAGGAGTTTATTTTTCATCAAATTGCGAAATATGTGCAGTCCGACGTCGTCTACGTTGTAGGTTATGTTCAACACATTGCAAATTGAAGCCAGATCGCGTTCGTTTAGATTTTCCTGCACATACCTTTGCTTCGCTAAGTAATTTTCCGAGCTTTCGTCGAAATCGAAACCGGAAAAATTTCGAAGTCGTTGGCGGTTGCTTCTATCACCCTCGCTCTCAAACACGTACTTGTGAAGGGCTACAATGTTCTCCCTCTTGCTATTGCGCAAATTTTCACTTATGAAGGCATTTAAACAACTCATGGTGGTGAAAAATTAAATTTTAAGGCGTCGAATTATTGTTTTAAATTATGTATGTTTTTTACGTCTTCGTTTTTTGCTAGTTCACATCGCACTTTACTTCTTTTACTTATTCCCGGATGAGCTCCCAAATGTGGGATTTTTAAGTTTATTAGTTAAATACTTAAGTTTATTTGTAGTTTAGATTTAGTTAAGTATAATATAAAGAAATTAACATTGGTTAATTAAATTGGTAAATTTCACTCGTCTTTTTCGTCTTTTGGCCAACGTCTTAGGACCGTTCTCTTCAAAGGCTCGAACTCAACTCCCTCGTTTCTCGTCGCCTTCCCGTCGTCTTCTCGTCGTTCGTCTTTTATCTCTCTTACTTCTCGTCTTTCTTCTTTACTTCTTCATGTCGTCCTTGCATTTCGTCGTTCGTCTCGATCAGCTCAAAAAGGTTGTTGTCTAGGGTAAACTTATTGTGGAATGATTGCTACCCAAAGCAGACACATATATTCTTGATCAGGATCGCGTCCTGAGTTGATATAAGCATGTCCGTCTGTCTGTCTGTCCGTCTGTCTGTTTCTACGCGAACTAGTCTCTCAGTTTTAAAGATATCGAATTGAAACTTTGCACACACCCTTCGTTCCTTTGCACGCAGTATATAAGTCGGAACGGCCGGGATCGGCCGACTATGTCCTATAGCTGCCATATAACTGATTGATCGGAAATGCCATAACTTTCGTGTTTGTAAAGTTAGGAAGTTGAAATTTTCTACGGGTTTTATATTTGGCCAATCAATCCGACCTACCAAAATTCATAAGGATCGGCTGACTATATCCTATAGCTGCCATATAACTGAACGATTGGAAATGTCATAACTTTGGTGTTTTTAAAGTTAGGAAGTTGGGATTTTTATGAGTGTTAAGAAGGCATCATATGAATAATTTTGGAGAATATAATTTACAGAATATTCTGCACGGGTATATCAACTTCGGCTCCGCGCGAAGTTAGCTTTCCTTTCATGTTTTTCATATTTTCGTTAGAGCCTGACTAACGTTTGTCCAGAGTTCATTTCAGGTGTTCGGCAACGCCATGTAATTTTCTGGTATTTTTTCGCCGATCTGAGTAATGTGGTGTAATAAAAAGGGGCTGACGAAAAGAGTTCTCCAGCTGTTTACCTCTCGCTCTCTCTGGGAGATCAGATTTCGTCAATCTGAATTCTAGGCAGACAAACAAGCCTTTTTTGACACCATTTAAAGTTGGGACACTTATATCTCCTACATTTCGTTGAAAACTTTTTACCAAAATTGTATGAAATACAACACGAAATGTTTTAAGGTTATACGTCTTACTTTAAACTAGGGTTGTTGATAATATATCAAAATATCAATATATCGATATTTTTTCCTAAAAATGATATATTTATATCGTGATTTTTTATTTTCCCAAATTCCGAAATTTTTTTTGATATTCCAAAGCGACATCGACTGAAAGAATTCAGGCGCGAAACAAAAAAATTGAGTGTAAAATTAAACTATACGGATATAAAAAACGGCGTCTGCCATCAAATGTGTTGTGTGCTACTCAAGAAGCAGGATGACTGACGCACACGTAACGCTAGGTTATTAAAATCCCTAAACCCTGCATACTGGTTTTTTTTGATAAAAAAAAGATCATCGATACGATATTTTTAGAATTTTCGACAACCCTACTTTAAACCTAGTAATCAGATCGAAAAACGAGTTCGGTTGCGAAAAAACTTTAATCTTTCCAGTGTAACGGCATCTTTAATCAGAATTAAGCGTGCCACGGTCGTATTGTCAATCAGTTAGGTTTGTTTACAAGCAGCTAAAATTCAAAAATCTTATTTGCGGGAACGAGCCTTTAAAAGATATTCTCAACTACTTTGGCAAGACAAGTCTGCCGCTGTACAAAGAAATTAAAAAACATTACAATTTAAAATGAACAGTTCATAGCTGCTCTAAGTGTTTGCAGGCGATTTTTCTAAGTTTTTTGTGTGCTTTTCCGTCCATTTTTGACCTAAACACTTTGCTCTGACAACAAACATTCTAAAAGTTGATCTTCGCGATGTAATTTTCTGGTATTTTTTCGTCGATCTGAGTACCGAGGTGAAAATAGGGCCAGACGAAAAGTGTTCGCCAGCTGTTTGCTGATAGCTAACGAACAGATTTTGTCGAACTGAGTACTAGTCTTTACTACTTTACAACCTTCAAATAAGATTGAATTGGTTGACTTATCCTCCCCACTTAGTAGCTTTTAATCAAAAATAAAGTCGTTACGGCATAAGTTAAAAATAATTTATTATAAAATATTAATTAAATGAGTGTTCTGTTTTTAACTTGCAACTGTACCATTTACAAAATATTTTATCTCTATGCAACAGCTAGTACTCCAAGTTTTGTAAATATTCCGAGTATAATTTAGATTTGGTACTTTCACATAAATTAATATAAAAAGATAAATTTTTGTAATACAGATGATTTGTTGGTGTTTGTTTTTTAAATATTCTTTCACCAGCATAAATGTCTTTTATAAATGTAATCAAGTAATTGCAAACAATTTTCAATTATTTAAAGTGCACAGCGAATTGATTAACGAAATCTCACGTAGATAAGGCTATCTTAATAATCAACTTCGGAGAGGCGCTTTTGATGAAGGAACACTAATTTATATTAGCCTTGTTCGCTATTCAAAGCGATATCTCATCCCCAGGCTAACTTTTGAATTTGTGACACCTTGTGACAGATTTTAACTCTATATAATATAAAGTTAGATCAAAGGGCTCCACCACGAGAATTTTAGTTGGGACTAGTTAAGGATTAATTCAACAAGGAATTTCTAAGCATATATATGGTTTTGTTATGTGTGAGTGTACGAGTATGCTGTGAGTGTAAATTTAAAATACATTTATAACTAGAGAGCATGTCTTGCTATTCCCAGTAAGCACTATTTAGCTTTTGTTGTTAGCGCCAGTATTAACAGAGCTATCGCCGATCGTTTCCGTTGAATCAATGGTGCCATCGAAATCTTGTTGATTTGATTGGGCTGCCGCGGCCATAGCCTCACGACGCTGACGTTTCATCTCAAGCAACTGTTTTCTCTGGGTCTCGCGCTTTAATGCCGCGGCCGAATCCGGCGGAGGAGCCTTTGAGCCATTGATATTAGAGTTGCGGGTCTTTCCGGCCGATTTTGCTTGCAAAACTCCAATCTTTGAGGATTTAATCTTATTTGATACCGGGTCCATCTTGGTTGGCTCAGCTAAGCGCTGTGTAAAATACAAGTTAAGTATTATTTCAAGTTTCAATTAGACTCTCAAACACCAACCTTCCAATCGTTTGCTTTGAGCTGTTCAATATCATTAAAAATAGAGTCAACGTGTTCCACCTGCAAATAAACCATGTCCCAGAATCCTTGTAAATCATCCGCGGTTGTTGGATACTCATCCTCCGGCGAGCGATTCACGTTGTTGTGGCAAAGGCCTGAAATAGGAAAATAATTAGAACGAACTTGATACTATTCATTGTTTCACGCTTACCCTCGAACTGTTTCATTTTCTGTGATACCAAAAGACGAGCTTTACCCGAAGCTGATCGCAGTAGTCCAAAGGTATCCTCAGATATATCCAAATTTGTCTAGAAATTTAATGTTGAAAATAATAATTAATCGATCGATCGATTTATAAACAGGAAGGATATCCTGAACAGAAAATAGTTTACTTACAGACAAGGCATCTGCATATTTGTCAGCAAGAGCGGCCAGCGCCAACAGACGAATTTGTTCCTCTTTCAGAATTTGAAGAAAGTAGTTTCCGTCCTTAACAGTTGATGCAAGGAGAATTTTGGTAGTGCTGATGTATTCCTCTGAGGTCAAATCAATCAGTTTCGGAGTCTCATGGTCGACTACATCTAGGCTAGAATCTGGCATTGATTGCGTCTCGCCATTCGTAAGCTGCACCTCCGGGGCGTTAGAGAATCGATTGGCACCCCTTTTGGGTGATACCATAGGCAACTGGGCTCGGAACTCGTGGCTAAGGTGCCTAAAAACGGGCAGGTCCACATCTTCACTTTTAATTGAAATAGGAAAAGGGTCGGCCAACCGCGCCGTTGCACTCTGTGAATAGTTATTGTTCAGTTTTTTCCGGAACTCCCCATAGTCTTTACTAGGCGAAAGCTGTTTGAATTTCCGAACCAATTCCGAACCCTGCTGTGACTCGACTGAGAGCTGTTGCCTTGCCGACCGCTCCAATGCCAGTGATGAGGAAATACTATGCTTCTTGGGGCTGTAGAAACCCTGGGCTAAGGCGCCCGGCCCGTAAAGTCTCTCCACTCGCTGCTTTATAAAGCTCCCATTTTCATTGGCGTGTCCAGGATCCGTTCCGTTATCCAAGCTATGACCATTGCTGTTGTTGTTGGCCCCAATTGGATTGCACTTGCTGGCAGGAGAGGGCATGCTGTGCAGGACTGGAGCCGCTAATGAGTGGCTGCGCTTGCAGTACTGCAGACTGCTGGTAGAGGGACGAATCGGCGATACCTCGCGTGACTTGTTTATATCCTGGCGGATCTTAGAGTCATATGTGGTCAGGTTGGAGTAGCCGTTGACACAGCAGGCCAGGTTCAAATAGCTGGGCTTCTTTTCGGCAGCAGTGGCTTCTGGCGAATTCCCATCGGCAGCCACGACAGCGACATCGGCGCTCGGTTCCCGGGCGGACTCCACGACGACAGGCGATAGCACCATCCGCACCAGCCCCGTCGACCCGGGATCTACGTAGGCGGAGGTAACGTGCGGCTGCGGCGACCGAAGTGCACAGCGCTCCCGGAGGTTTGCGGTAAATTCGCGAGTTATGTCCTTCACGGAGAGCGGGGTAGGGAAATTCAAGCTGTCACTAGTGTCTGCCGGGGGTGAAACAGACAGGTGAGGTCGACGACAAATAATACCATTTGATTTGAGGTTGGGGTCATTTAATTTACCTGATATGTCGGAGGAGTCAGCGTCTACATCGAGTGAACAGCTGCCAATGGAGTCTAGACTGCGATCCATGAAAACTTTGTCTGTGAGATAAAGCGTTGAAAATTCGCCAAATTATTATTTGCAATTCACAAATTTAAAACGTGTGAACTAAAACAACTGATTGTTGACTTCCGGAAGCCATGACTAAGAATGATGACGCCCACACATTTTATGAGAAATGCAGACTGCGGGCGGCAGCTTTGCCATTTATGGAAAGCAGAACCCCGACCAACCGGCTGCAGCCATGAGACCGACCTTTTTTGGGCAGCGACAAATTGAAGGACTAAATGGATCGGATTTGTTTGCGAATCGAATAATTGGGTGAAATCAGCGTCGAGCTGACATGCTACGTCCCCATCTTATTAGAGCCGAGCTTATGATTGTGTGAGTGCACAACTCAGCAGATGGGAGCAGCTCTAACGGCACCTTAACAGTTCCGCTTTGTTGGCTTTTCGCCGTTGTTTCGCCTAGTTGCAGTGCCCCGTTCTCTTCTCAGCGTGATCATACATACATTTATACTGGGAACACACTGGCACGACTTGGAGCGTATATTAATACCGAAAGAAAACGCAAAACTATTTATAATCCGGCCGAAAGTGAAAACACCAAGGTGTCGCTGACGCTCAAAATTTAAAGCCAGAGAAACTTAGCAAAGGGGACGCACCACGCACACAAACTTCAGTCTATTTTGGTCGCACATCACACAGTAGTGACCGTACGCAGGCAACGCAAAGGTAGTTCCTACCAAAGAAAGGCCAAGTTAAGTCTCCAGCCAAATTGAGTGCCAAATTTCTGGAAATTACAATAAAATAACTTTGGTGACTGTGGCTGTGTGGCCGTGCCCTGGCGGTTTAAAAAAGCCTATATTTTCACAAGATAATTTGTACATTTTCTATTTTTTTGGTATTTCTGACGACACTTACATATGTCAAAAAAGCGACGGCGAGTTTGCGTCGAAAGAGGAACAGTGGAGTTCGGAACGTTGGGTTGCTGTTATTTTGATACTTGGCAATTATGAAAACTGAACAAACCAAATATTAAGCTGTTTTAATATGTTTAATTAACTGAATTAAAACAAGGAAAAATGATATAGACGAGTGTCTCAACTATAAGATGTTTCTCATCTTACCGATTTAAAAATAAATAAGCCTCAGCTGATGGTTCATTTCGACAATTTTAGGTGACGTCGATCTGCAGAGCCAACACCACTAGCTGAAAGCATACCCACTTTTTCCCTTTATTTCGCTTTTTTTTTTAATTTACAGTGATGTCATAATGGTAATGGGGCGATTTGGTAAATTTGTTGTGTGTCGGCAGAATATGTTTTTAGACCTGCCTTTGTACCACCATTACCATTTTGAAATAAACTCATTAAAGGTCCATTTTGGTTAGTTGTGTCAATAAATAGGCAATCTTCAGGAATTATTTCTTGGACAAGAAAAAAACATACATAGGTACTTCAAACTTTTGAGGTAAATTTCTGATATTTTAAAGATGATTTTGTAAAAATTAAAAAAAATTGAAGCATTTTCGGAAGCAGGAAACAGGGCGACGCTGGCGACTCTTCTACAGGTCGCAAAAATCATCTGAAACAAAAAATTCAAAAATGTTCTTGTTTAGTAGGAGTGTGGTTATGGAATAGACTACTTTTATCGAAATTGAATAAAAAAAACCAAAATGGCAGCGTTTGAAAAATTTTGTGTCGTTTTTACTGAACATTTTCTTCACTTTTTTGTAGATAAAAAATCCAATGTATAAGCTATCTACAGCGACAAACCTAATCAATTTTAAAAGTCAAAAATAACCATTTAGTATATCGAAATAAAAATCTGAGTATGCCAATCGACTTTTGGGTCCTCTTAGCCTTCTCGTATGATATAATAATCCTTTTCATAAGCAAAAGGCTTGTGTTAGTTGACTTTTAGGAGGATTCTTTTTAGGAGCTAATCGTTTGTAGAGAGCATCATGCGGATCCTTTTAGGAGGCTGTCGGGTGAATATCCTTACCTTACAAATGGCTACTGGGCATCCTTCCCCAATCTTGGCATTCGATTTGCCTTGATCCTGCTAATTAAATTTTAATTTTTGGACACATGCGGTTGGTTTAATCTTTACCTTGTAAAGTCAAACAACTTTTCCTTAATTTTAAGGCACTAAAACCATTTTAGCTATAAAATTAATCATTATAATATAGAATATAGAGGCAAATGGGATAAATAAAAAAAGTGGCCAAATCGATAAAGTTTTAATAGTTCATTAAAACCCAAGTGTGCCAATAATTTAGTTCAGGGAAATTTCGTACATTTTTTAGTTTTTTATTTTTATTAAATTATCTATAAAATATACATTAATGAAGTCACTTGTATTTAAGAGTAAATTAATGATTATATCTAAATAAATATCAGCATATTTGATAAAAAACAAGAAAGGAAAGCTAACTTCGGGCGGAGCCGAAGTTGACATATCCTTGCAGAATACTCTGTAAATTATATTTTCCAAAATTATTCATAGGATGCATTCTTAATACTCATAAAAAATCCAAACTTCCTAAATTTAAAATCACCAAAGTTATGGCATTTCCAATCGTTCAGTTATATGGCATCTATAGGATATAGTTGGCCGATCCTTAAGAAATTTGGTAGGTCGGATTGATTGGCCAAATTTAAAACCCATAGAAAATCCCAACTTCCTAACTTTACAAACACGAAAGTTATGGCATTTCCGATCAATCAGTTATATGGCAGCTATAGGATATAGTTGGCCGATCCCGGCCGTTCCGACTTATATACTGCGTGCAAAGGAAAGAAGGGTGTGTGCAAAGTTTCAATTCAAAGTTTCGATAGCTTTAAAACTGAGAGACTAGTTTGCGTAGAAACAGACAGACGGACAGACGGACATGGCTATATCAACTCAGGAGGTGATCCTGATCAAGAATATATATAGTGAAGGAGACATCTCCGACCCTATAGGATGCGTTGCACACTTTTGACCAAAATTATAATACCCTCTGCAAGGGTATAAAAATAGCCATTAGGTTCAACATGCTTGCTGTGGAAATAATTAAGATCGTCACTGTATGTAATTATAGTCCATTCCATCGGCAATTTAATTTCGCGTATTTAAAAAAAAACATTAAGATTCGTTAAAAATTGACTGAGTTATGACAGTCTCGAAAACTGTAGTTTCCAGAAAACTCGTTTAAAGTTTTATGTACAGTTTTTTCGATATAAATGTTTATATCTAGATACTTACAGCTCGGCTTCCTCAAAATTGATCTGATCTTGGAACCTTTTCGTTTTTTTTCGGGCAGTTCTTTCCTCCACTGCCGTTTAAGTCAATACACTGACTGATGTGTATGTCGGTCGCGAGTGCACGCGAAATTGTGGGCATTTCGGCCGATGGTGATTCCCATGGAAAGATTAAAGCCTAGTACTCAGATCGACAAACGAGTACGCTAGCGTAAAAAATTTCGAGAGTTCATCAGAATTATGTGTGCTACAATCGTACTGCCAGTCAGCTTGTGCAGGATTGTTGACAAGCCGAGGTGAAAAAAACGTTGACAAAAAGTGTACGCCAGCTGCTTGCCTCTCGCTCTCTCTCATGACTGGCGTACAGTTTTCGTCGATCTAAGTACTAGGCTTAAAGTTTTTACGCTAGCGTACTCGTTTTTCGATCTGAGTACTAGGCTTTTACATTAAAATAAATTGTCAGTAAAAACATTAGAGAATACAAACTTAAAATCATTTATCTTAGGAAACGGTAACATAGTAACGGACTTCCATGTATAATTTTGTAATTTTTCGCAGTCGGATATGCATTTTGGACCAAGCCAGATGTTTTAAAGACGATGCCATTGAAAGTAAATAAATCAACAAACATCAATTGTATATCATTAAAGATAAGGGTAGAATCTTGCAGCGTCCAGGATAAAAATAGTCATATTGACCTGTGGGGCAAAAAAACTAGGCGACCTACTACGTTTTCATATTTGTTAGAAAATCCACCTGTCATCAATAAATCAGAAAGTGTTGGTTACCACATTATCCTTCAGTTATATTAACTGATGGCAGTTCTAGTAGAGACCATTTTTTGACATCGCCGTCTCCCAATATTTCTGATGCCGTTTCCAGTACACTCGTCTGAGTAAAACTGTAATTTTTCATCAATTCTCTGATCCATATTTGAAAAACTGAGTTCCTATATTTGGGAGAGCGAAAGAACTGATAGCGGAAGCGGGAGTGATGATCTCAGCTTGTGGTGTTTGCATTGCAGTTCGGCAGATGGCGCCAACGATTGTTTGTCGAAATGGGCCATCAGCTGGATGTATATTTATTTTAAAGTTGGTTATCTAATTAACGGGTATCTAATCTTCATGTTAAGAATCGACAGATAAAAAGATCGAAAAACAAGTTCCCCAGTGGAAAATGTTGTTCTTTCCAGTAAGACCGTATTTTTTACAGTTTATCAGAACTGAGTGTGCTACTGTCTTCAGCTGGATTTGTTGACAAACAGTTTAAATTCAATAACTTATCTGCAATAAAGGGTTGCTTAATATTGCGCTATCTCAAGTAAACCATGTTAAAAAATAAAGAATGTTTATGTTTTGTTTTAAATCCAGAAGGCGTTTGTCTATTAAGAACATCAGCACTTACACAACCGGAGGATCCCTATCACCCAACTCTAGAACTGACTGTACATAGATGCGAGAACAAAGCTGAATAAAAAATCCGAAAGTCTTGAATTCGCTGCTTTCGTCAGGCATACTTTCATCGCTCAAATACTTTTATATCCGGCTATGACTAGTCCGAATTTTATTCATGCACTAACATGACTGAAGCCGTTAATATCTTTTAAAATACATTAAACTCCTTCTTTTACATGTGTGTTCCATTTTACTATCCGTCAATTTTAAATAAACCTCCATGGTTTAATATGGAGTTGTCACACCTAAAAAATGTTAAGTCCAGACTTTTCAATTAATTTTAAATGTGCTGTTCACAATCTGCCTTCTGCTATCTGACTCGTTGTAGGGTGCATTTTTTACAAGATCCAAAACAGTTTTATAATTTTGAAAATTCTACGGCAAATACTAATCAGGCAATTGCCAATCTATTTGCCCAGTTCTTCCGGTCAACATATTCTTTTCATCCTGTCCAAGTCAAACTTCATTTTTTGTCCGAGGTTAAGCGAAAGCTCCCTTCTTTTGGATCCCCTTAAAGTTAAACCAGTCTATTCAACGGGTCCCGACGGAGTTCCAGGCTGCGTGCTTAGATACTACTGCTGAAAATCTGTGAGACCTCTGCACAAGTTGTTTACCTTATCTTTGGAAACTTCTCACTTCCCGTTAATTTGGAAGGATACATTTGTTATTCATAAGAAAATAAATAAATCGAATACAAGCAATTTCAGAGGCATATCCAAATTATCCGCCATCCCAAAGCTTTTCGAAAACGTTATTACACTCCACTTGCAACATCTTTGTAGATTAATTATATCTCTATGTCAACATGGATTTATAAGGCGAAGATCAACGACGACAAACCTCTTGGAGCTGACGTCTTTTGTAATAAATGGCTTCAGAAAGAACATGCAGACTGACGTAGATTACACTGATTTCAGTAAAGAGTTTGATTCAGTAAATCACTCGTTTCTTGTATCATGTATCTATTCATGTATCTATCTCTAATTTCATCCGAGTTACTTCAGGCGTCCCACAAGGAAGCCACCTTGGCCCACTTCTTTTTACTTTATTTATTAACGATCTCCCTCTAGTCTTGACAACGCAGATTACGTTAAGTTATGCCTGCAATATAACGAAATTTTTAGCAGTTAAGACTTACAATCGGACCTAAATGCTTTTTAAACCTGGTGCTGTGAAAATCGTTTGGATTTAAATAGCGCAAAGTGAAAAGTAATGACTATTTTAAGAGTGAACTCATATATGGGATACTCATACGTGGGATACGTATACGCTGGGTGGTGGTGCGTTGTCTAGAATCACGCATGTTGATGACCTTGGCGTCCTTCTTGACCCCAAATATAGAACGGACAGAGACTGTGCAAACTTTTTTATTATTTGCTCTATTGGACCTTATCTGGAATGCAAGCCTTATATTACCATCCTTCTCTTGTAGACTTATTCTAATTAATCTACCATCCTTATTAAACCTTAGAACGATGCTTGGCACTACTTTTATTCATAAACTTATTCACGGGGATGTGGAGAGCCCCGAGTTACTGGGTCGCAAAAACTTCTCTCTGCCTAATAGAATTACCAGAAGCTATATTCCTCTTACTTTAAATCATGGTAGATCTAACAATGATATGCATGAACCGTTTAGAGTACTGTGTAATGACTATAATAGACTATACCATGTGAAAGCATTCATTAATCTTACTTAGCACAAAATTAGTATTAGTTTCGTATGTATTCTAACTTAGTCTGTTCGCTTCTATATTGTTCTTTTTCACTTCTCGTGACCTTGTTTTTTAAGCCCCTAGGCGAATAGAGCTCCGCCCGTATCAAGCACTGCTTGGTGTCGTAAGGACCACTTGTTTGCGCTGATCATATTGCATCAACGTCCAAAAAAAGGCGTGTCTGCCCGCGTACATAGAAATAAAAAACAATACAATTTAAATTCGACAGCTGTTTTTTTATTTACCTATTTTTATACCCTTGCAGAGGGTATTATAATTTAAGTCAAAAGTTTGCAAAGCAGTATATATTTTCATTATCAGAATCACCAGGAGAGTCGATCTAGCCATGTTCGTCTGTCCGTCCGTCCGTCCGTTTCTACTAGTCCTAGTTTTAGAGTTACCTGCTATTGCAGGTAGTATATAACGAACGAGTCGGATCGAGTGACTAAATAATATAGCTCCCATAATTTAATTTTTTAATTTTTTTTTTTTTTTATGGGATTTGTTAATATTTCGGTTTTAAATTAAAATTATCTATATCATAAATGAAATATAAAATAAAATATTGCTTTGAGATATAGTGATTATTTATCATATCAAAATTACGTTTTTAATTTTGTCAAAATCGGACAACAATATCAAATAGCTGCTAGGGGTGGATGATCACCAAGGAGGAGGCCTACCTGTTGCCAGATATGCGGCGAATTCACACTTAGTAACAGTAGAGCGGCGAAAGAGTGTGGTGCCGTGGGCACAGAAAGAGTAGAGAAGGAGAAGAAAGGGATACCGGGAGTCCACGTGCCGTGTGTAAAAGGAAATAAGGGTACGGCTCGGACTTTAGACTCTACTGTGGTGCCGTGCGCAGAGAGCGAACGGTTTAATGGTAAAACCGTGGATTTTGGACAAGAAGGCAAGTGGACGCCGAGAATTAACGGGATACGCTGACCTATATAAGCAGGCCGAGCGCTGGAAGCTCATTCAGAAAACCAGCAACAGATCGCGAGTTAACAACACACATCAAGTCAACATCAGGAGCAAGCATAGCCGTGCCATCGAGACGTTCGGCACTTAGAGTTGAGGTCTCCGAATTGAGATACAGGTAGC
Source organism: Drosophila carrolli (assembly GCA_018152295.1). Classification (NCBI taxonomy): domain Eukaryota; kingdom Metazoa; phylum Arthropoda; class Insecta; order Diptera; family Drosophilidae; genus Drosophila; species Drosophila carrolli. The sequence goes on along the minus strand of JAECXJ010000170.1, from coordinate 682,988 downwards.
AGAGGTCCTGAAGGTATCACGCGGCAAAATACAGAAGTTTTGTTCCAACTCTTGTCGCGATTTGAGCTTGGCGTATTGCTAGGCGAGTCCGGCAGAGTTGAACAAAAAGAGTCCTTCGACAAAGAACCGTGGGCTCGGGAGGGAAGTTTTCTAGAACCAGCTGCCGTGTGAAAATGATTGCCACTGGTGTGACCAGCCAAGAAGGACGCGCGTCCGAACCACAGGTGTCTCGAGAGGCATATGCGTCAAGAGCACAGCCGTTCACCGCCAGAGTCCTAGAAAGGCAGCTGACCGAATTCCGAGAGCCAAAGACCCCGCTGCCATGGTCCTGTAAGAGCAAGCAGACAGCAGAGCCAGGACATCGTGCCGTGAGCAGAGTGGTCGGGACATAGCCTAGGACAGCAGGCTGTTGGTGCGAAAGGCGTATGCTTGAGAGCCCAGTGCCTGTTCACCCTAGTCTGGGTGCTAACGGTAACGCATCCCTAAACCCTCACAACCCCGAAGCCAAAGTCAAAGAAGACATTCCGGAGCAACGAGCAACGAGGCTACCAACATCAGCGCTGGACGGAGAGCGACGGCGGCACACCCACCAGTTAACGGAGAAGGCGTCAAGGCACTGTCACCATTAGTCCCGGGCCGAGGGCCAAGTCGGCAAATAAAAATTATAAAGGATTCATCCTAACATTTTGTGCGTTCTTACTAAACAGTCGGGCGGTCACGTTTATATAAATTTTTTGGGACGAACACGCACATCTTCTGAGCCACACTGCAATAGAAACGATGGCAAAATGCAGCGCAAAATCGACATAGCTTCATTGTTTATAAGGATATATAAACTTCGGTTTGCCGAAGTTTACTTCATTTTTTGTTATTTGCTAGTTTTAAGTTTATAGCTGCACTGAATTCTTGCCGGTTATTTTTTTTGTGTTTCTTGTAACTTTTTGATAAAAGAAACGACCTAGAGTTAATTTCGTCGAAACCAAAAATGAACTTTGTGTGAACGTTCGTCAATCCCTAGCGAAAAATTTAAGTAGTAGTTATATAATAACCAAACCCGTCTTCTACACCGCCAGTAGAGTATCGAAAGACATGTCATCATAGTTATAAGAGTTATTCATATTACAATTATCTCTTTACCCTCATATCTAATACGTTACCTTTACTTTATTGATGTGGCAAAAAATTCGATGATCATCACAGATCTTTGATTTCGTTAAATATACGGTTAAGGTAATATTAATTTCCGGAAGGATGGTACGGATGTCTTGAAACGAACATTTTGAAAGGATATTTCGGATGCTTAGATAGTACGAATGCTATTTCCAGAATGATAGTGCGGATGTTTTAAAATAATAGTGCGAAAAAAGGTGGCAACAAAACTCAAATCTAAATATTGAAAATTAAATGATTTCCAAAATGAGAGTATCGAAGAAAGTAGAAAAACTTATAGATTAATTCTATCCTTTTTAAACCAATTAATATTGGTACATATCACATATATGTAATGACAGCTTTCTTAAGTGTTGTTTTCAAAGAAAGGTTTGGTAAGTATAACTAATAAAGCCTGGGAATTAAATAAATCTATAATATTAGTTAACTCAAGAAACGGGCCTCAAGGAAAAAGGTTTTTTTGCAAAGAACGTTAGTAACATCATTAACGAACAAAACGCCCTATCCACTAGTGCTGGAGCCAGACAGTAGAGTCTTGAAAAAAAAATGAAGTGCATCCCATTTATAACCTGCAATACCTATTGCACCGAAGAATTAAGGTGGAAGAGCCACATAAAAGGAACAGCCCAGTGCAATGTACAAACTGTCAGGAGTATGGACACACCAGGTCATACTGCACCCTTCGATCTGTCTGTGTAGATTTTCACAAATCGGCTAATTGCCCTGCCAACAAGGAAGACCCCCAAAAAAGAAAATGTGGAAATTGGGGAGGAAATCACACGCCAAACGAAAAACAGCATGCGACGAGAGACACCAACGCGCCTTAAAAATACTCAAAACGTGTACACTTACTCCAAAACGACGACGGAAGTATTTTTCGGGACGGCTGCAAGATCCTCATTTGGTCAGTTAAATACCCAGACGGGATTCTCATAAGCCGATGTCCTTCGAACAGGAACGGAAAACCCACTCCAGTCTATTCTAGAAAATGTTCAGCAGGTCCCAGGACAGTCATAATGGACACTGAAAGCTATGGTTACTATTCAACAAAATATGATAGAATTTATGTCCTTCATGAAAACGACCATGCAAACACTGGTTTAAAACCGGAACGTGGTGTTACAGTTGCTTGCAGCTAAGCAGTTCAAATAAATAATGGCAAATCTACGAATAACCATGTGGAACGCCAATGGTGTTTCTCGACAGAAACTTAAAATAACAAAGTTCCTGAGTGAAAATCATATCGACATATGCTACTGAAAGAGACAAATACAACTTCCAAATAAGAGTAAAGCCCACGGCCGAACCGGCATCCTAATCAGGGAGCCCATCAAACACCACTAATTACTTGCAGGTCACGTCTATCAAAGTGCAGTCAGGAACGGACGCCTTTCCAAAACCGCTGTCTACTGCCCGCCTAGCTTTAAAATTTCTGAAGGATTATTCATGGATTTTTACAACTTACGTGGAGATCGCTTCATAGCAGTACGAAACTTTAATGCCAAACATACGCACTGGGGAGGAAGGCAATTATAATGCAATTATAAAACTGAGCAACGAATTTGACTATATTTCCCCTGGTAGCAGCAGACCCCAGAACATTCCACGCAACATAATAAGTGCCAGTTCATCAGACCATTCGCCAGTGCTAATAACTCTTCTTCAAAGCCCAGAAACTACAGATCACCCCCACAGACTGGCATCGCACAGAACAAACTGGTTAAAATATAAAAAGTAAGTAAGTTCTCACATCGAATTAACCCCGCAGCTTAACATCGAAGCACCGCTCTCCTCTCCCGGATCAACGGAATATTCATTAGAAAGACAGCGCAGCAACCGAGAGCTGTTCCTCTCATCCCGTGGCTTACCTAGGTATAATATTCAGTTACTAACTCATTATTACTAACTTTATATCTTAATTTCTAGCTTAACCAGTGGTCATAACAATAAATACTATTTTGTGGTAATTGGTAGCTGGGGCACCCATATTAGTCAAAACGGCGAAAGAAAGGGTCAATAAAAAGAAAAATAGTGTCAAAGTTATGTCCCAAGTTACGAATACCTTCATACAATGCAAGAAAACATGTATGTGGGAATCTCTATTAAATCTATTTATAAGTCTCCATCACACAAGGTCACAAACATTTTTTTTCTGCGGCAATATATAAATTAAAGCATTTATAATTAAAAAAAAAATAAGTAAAACAACATATTTTCCTCAAGTGTATATCAAACTTAAATACAGCAGCTCATATATTCTTTCGACTTGCATTCACCGTTCTACTCTGCGGTAACATTCAAGCTCCGCCGTCAAAAAATTTTCTAGTTAGTTTTTGCTCAACTGCTTAAGCATGTAAGTGACGTATACGCAAATACCCTAGCTACCAAACCCAACATACAAGCTGTATATCCAGAGATACCCATTATTCCAATTGTCAATAACATAAGCCCAGAGCCTACTATTGCAGTTATTCAAATCAATCCGACATAAACATTTAACAATTGTCAATAACATAAGTCCAGAGCCTACTATTACAGTTATTCAAATCAATCCAACATAAACATTTAACCCCTCAGACATAAATCTTTCCCACGCCTTCGATCGGCGGCATCCGAATTATAAACACTTCACACGCCTTTATCGACGACGGCAGACATAAACAATATTCAGACCTTTAAACAAAGGGTCCAGCCTGAGAACCCATTCGTCAGCATAAAAGCTTTGGCCAATCCAAATTAATTAAACAAAAGATGCAGCCTAGAAACCAACCCATCAGGCCACAGTTTTGACCAATCAAAATTATCTAATCAAAGTCCACTTTCGCTGCTCGCGCGCTGTCACCGGTAGAAGCCATAGTTATAAGAATAATGCATTTTGTAAAATCAGTTTAAGATTGGGGATCTAACTTGAAAGAACTTTACCAATAAAGACTCCGCTATATATTAAAATAAAAATCGCTTTTTATACCCTTGCAGAGGGTATTATAAATTTGGTCAGAAGTTTGTAACGCAGTGAAGGAGACGTTTCCGACCCTATAAAGTATATATATTCTTGATCAGGATCAATAGGGGAGTCGATATAGCCATGTCCGTCTGTCCGTCCGTCCGTCCGTCCGTCTGTCCGTCTGTTTCAATACGGTTTACGAGCTCTGTTTAAAAGCTAGCGATCTGAAACTTTCACAGTCGTCCTTAAACAAGTGTACGCAGATCAAGTTTGAAAACCCCGATCGGTTGTCTATATCCTATAGCTCCCATAGGAACAATCGGATATAACTTGCTAGATTGGAAGATATTTCGCGCAGTGTAAAACCTATTGACATGAATCTTTCAAAATCGTATTTTTTTATGCTAACATTGATCAAGGTGAAAGCGCGTGCCGATCGGACGTCTATATCATATAGTTCCCATTGGAACAATAGGGTGAAATCGGTCCAAATTTGACGATTATCAGAATATTTCGCGCAGTGTGTAAGGTACTAACATAAATTTTTCCAATTCTTGTTTATTTACGCATATCTTGAGTAGGGTAAAAGCGCTTGCCGCTCAGTAGTCTATATCTTAAAGGAGATAGGAAAAATTGTTAAAGGCTGCGAAAGTATCCCTTTTTTTCTATTTGTATATGACATTTTTGCAGTATAAAAGCAATTGACTTGAAACGATGCAAATCTAGTTTACTTATGTATACCTTATTCCTTTCGCTACTTTTTCACTTTTAGCAATTTCGGCAAAGTCTGCAAGGGTATTAAAACTTCGGCTTGACGAAGTTAGCTTCCGTCCTCGTTTTTAATATATTCCGAACCGAAAAACATAATTGGCGCAGCCGGTAGGATACAAGTAATATCCTCGCGAGTGACTACCTAAAAAGGAATTAAAAAATTACTTCGCGAAAATAAAACATTATTTGTATCCGCAAAACGAACTTACTTAAAAAAAAAAATTTTTTTTTAAAAACAACATTAGTTAAATCACGAATGAGGATTTCTAGTGTCTAAACCAGTGAAAATAATCAAATTATTTCGCCTAAATACAACAACTAAAAAAAAAAAACATTAAATATGGATCTGCCATCAACATCAGCAGCAGCAGCAGCCGTAGCCGCAGCATCAAAAGCTGCACAAACCCTTTCAGATGTATCAATGAACCATTTCCTTCTACAACTGAAGCAGATAAATAAATTTAATGGAGACCCACTCTATTTGGCTCTCTTCATAAAAGAAGTCGATGAATTAGTCTACCATTATCCTACAGCATCAGAAGGCCAAAATCAAATTATACAAGCAGCCATCAGGAACCTCCTAGTTGGACAAGCCCGATCACTCTTGATGAGAAATGTACCACAGGACTGGAAGGAATTGAGAAGCCTACTTATCGGCGAGTTCAACAGCGCAACGCCTCCACATCGAATGATAGCCGAATTACGTGAGACTAAATATAAAAATAATTTACGTAAATTTGTTGAAGAATTAGAAGAACAGACAAGTAGAATTTGTTGTAAACTTAGCTTAGATAATAATCCGTTAAACACAGTTCTAGTTTCGAGGACATTGAGTGATACAATAGCTGAAGTGATTCGTGAAAAATTACCAGTAAAAACTTTTATTACGTTGAGCAAATTTGATATTTCAACTCCTCTTAAATTAAAACAAGCTGCCCAATCTGTAGGAATGTTTGAAGAAAAATCCATAAATAATCGTTCGTATATGTCCCAAAACTCTCAGGAAGACTATGAATTTCAAGATTTTAAAACATCAAAATCATTCTCAAATACAAAACCCAACTATCATTCAGATAATAACCAAGGGGGTAGATTCCAAAATAATAATTATCAAAACAAATATAACAACAATCAGCAGAGACAGAATAAGTTCGACTCTAATAGAAGTTGGGGTAACAACAATAATTATAATAATTCAGGAAATAATTATTATCCTACAAATTCTCAAAATAATCAAGGACAGGGTAACCAGAGTACTCAAAATACCAATATTCCCCAAAAACGTCCCCGAGTTTCAGAATCAGATCAACAACGCAAGTCTGAACCAATGGACACATTTGAAAATTTTCAGACAACAGCCTCGGACGAAACACAACAGCCATAAAAATCAAAATTGATAATAAACTATGCCTCTGTCTTATCGATACAGGATCAAGCATAAATTTAATTAACAAAAACTTCTTTGAATACCCAATTAAAAATAATTCTACTAAAATTGAAACTATAGGTGAATCTGTAATTTTGAATAAATATATCCAGTTTAGTATCCCAAAATTATTTTCATCTAAACAAACATTTTATATAAACCACTTTTCAAATCATTATGACATTCTTATTGGAAGAAAAATTCTAAAAGAAACATCAGCAAAAATTGATTTTATGAAAAACACTATTGAATTAAATAAATATGAATTCCCAATGGTAAATATAACGGAAAAACCTAAACAAACTTTTTCAAATATAGTAGACGATGAGGAATATATTTATGCCTTACAAACAGATTTATCTGACAATAACATAAGAGACGATCACTTAAATAATGAAGAAAAAACTGAACTTCATTATTTAATGTCAAAATATTTTGATATTCAGTATCATGAAGGTGAAAATTTGACTTTCACGAACGAAATCAAACACATTATTAAAACAAAACATGAAGAACCAATTTATAGGAGACCATATAGCTATCCGTATATTTACGATACAGAAGTAGAAAAACAAATTGAAGAAATGATAAGACAAGGTATTATCAGAAAATCAAAATCTCCTTATTGCAGTCCAATTGTAATGGTACCCAAGAAAAGGGATGCATCGGGCATACCCAAATTTCGTATGGCTATCGGAATTCTTAGGTCACATAATTTCAACCGAAGGAATCAAAGCAAATCCAAATAAAATTCAAGCTATTCAAGATTTTAAAATTCCAAACTCTCCAAAACAAATAAAATCATTTTTAGGCCTTTGTGGATTTTATCGAAAATTTATAAAAGACTTCGCAAAAATTGCAAAACCAATCCCTCTTTGCTTAAAGAAAGGATCAAAAATAAATATAAGCGATCCTAATTACAATGAAGCGTTTGAAAAATTAAAAACTTTAATAAGTAACGATCCAATTCTCATTTATCCAGATTTTGAAAAGAAGTTCGATTTAACTACAGATGCAAGCAATTATGCATTAGGTGCAGTTCTATCCCAAGAAGGCAAACCCATTTGTTTTGCCAGTAGAACATTAAATGAACATGAGTTAAATTATGTAGCTATTGAAAAAGAATTATTAGCTATTGTATGGGCGACTAAGTATTTCCGCCCCTATCTGTTCGGAAGAAGTTTTAAAATATGCTCTGACCATAAACCGCTTGTTTGGTTACATAACATAAAAGAACCTAATATGAAATTACAACGTTGGAAAATAAAACTTAGAGAGTTTGACTATGAAATAAAGTACATTAAAGGAAAAGAGAATTACGTAGCAGATGCTTTGTCAAGGATTACAAAGAAAGAAACTAAAGATAACAAAATTGAAGAAGTATTTCAAAATGAAGACGATTTAGATACTACTGCAGCAACGGTGCATAGTGCACAAGAAGATAACGGTGATTGCATACAAATTACCGAACGACCAGTTAACGTTTTTAATCACCAACTTATATTTGAAAAGGGAAGTCAAGACACTAACGAACTTACTCACTACTTTAATAAAACTATTAATAAAATAATTTACAGTGACATGACTGAAATCTTGGCAAAAGACATAATTATAAAATTTATATGTGGACACAATTTTGTTATGTACATTAATAATGACGAAGACTTTGCTATTTTTCAACGAGCCTATATGAAATTAATTAAACCAAATACTGGAACGAAATTAATGAAAACTTCAGTTATACTTCCCAACTTGCCCACATATGCAGACTTTCACGAGAAAATATTAGAAATACATGAAAAGACAATACATCAAGGTATAAAAAAAACTTATGACGATTTTAAAACTGAATACTATTTCCCAGACGCACAAAAACTTATTCAAAACATTATTAATAAATGTGAAATTTGTAATTTATGCAAAGCAGAGCACAGAAAATTTGCTCTTCCTTTTGAAAAAACTCCAGAAACCAAAAATATTCGCGATAAATATGTTATAGACTATTATTTTATTGACCAACGTAAATTTTTAACATGTATCGACATTCATTCAAAATTCATTTCTATTATTGAAACCAAAACGACAGATTGGATTGAAAGTAAAAAAGCTCTTCTAAAAATTTTTAGTATGATAGGTAAACCAAAAACAATTAAAATGGATCAAGATCCTGGCCTAATATCTAAATCATTACAAAATTGGTTAAAAAGGAAAATATCAATATTGAAATAACAACTAGCAAGAATGGTATAGCCGACATAGAAAGGGTCCATAAAACAATGAAGGAAAAGCTTAGAATTATCAATACACTTACAGACGCAGAAGATAAATTAATGAATATAGAAAAAGCAACATACGTTTATAATCATGAAATAACCCATGATGCCACAGGTAAAACTCCTGCCGAAATATTTCTTTATGGCATAAAACCGAACAAAAATATACAAAAACGGAAAGAATACAAGATAGATAAAATTACCGCGAGGAACATGAAATAGATTTGGAATATACTAAAGTTGAAAAAGAAATGAAACGAAAAGCTAAATTAGTAAACCCATTCAAAAAGACAGGAGCATTAGAACAAAAAGATGAAAAGCACTGGCAAGAAACTAATAGGGGTCATAAAGTAATAAAACACAGAAGTAAATTCAAAAAAGCTAAAATGCATAATCTTTCTCATCATTCCAGGGAGACTGACAGTACTAACTCTGATACTGAAATTGATCATGATACTGACATGGACGAAAATACCATTGATAACAGCTCAACAAATTAGCATTACACCCATTACTTCGAACAACGGTTATTTACTTCTGAACACAGGGACTATAAAAATACCTCTAAATTATGAACACCATATGATTAAAATAAATCAAACTAAAATATTTGAAACATATCAAGATTTTATAAAATACGAAAACCAATTTAAACACGTACCGGACATTGCTTTAACATTGAAACAATTAAAACATGAAATCAAGGGAATTACTTCGTCACAAAGACAAAAACGGGGATAAATCAACTTTGTAGGAATAGCTTACAAATATCTATTTGGAACATTAACTGAAGATGATAAAAAGGAGTTGGAAGATAAACTAGAAAACTTACAGGAAAAAATAATTGAAAACAAAGAATTTAATGATATGATTCAAATAATAAACGAGCAATCCAAACATATAAACAGACTCGTAAGAGATGAAGAAGAGGAAGATGCTTTGCACATTTTTAGATACTCCCTAAATATATTTCTAGAATACATTGAGGATTTACAAATGAGTTTACAATTAACAAGAGTAGGAATATTTAATCCTAAAATATTAAAACATGAAGAGTTAGAGAACATAAACGAAGAAAAATTACTATCAATCAAAACTTCAGCTTGGTTAAGCAGTCAAACTAAAGACACTTTTATTCTAGCCCATATACCCACTTCATTTAAAGAAACACAAAAATATAGAATTATAAAATACCCAGATAATATCGGACGACAAATTGACATTAATGACAATTATGAATATTTTATAAACGACGAAAAAAAGGTATTTTACTTGGAAAATTCACCAAATTCATTAACAACTATATTAGACCAAAAATTTATAATCACGGATCAATGTATCTCTCAAATCCTTACTAATCAATTAGCAAAATGTCAACACACTTTTGTATCAGAAAATGAATCTGTAAAATACATTGTGTAGTATGCGCATATATTGAATATCTACTGTAAACACACTGTAACACTTTGTTGCAGTGCATTCATAAAGGCCCGGTCAAAAACCCAAGTGGCCGAACACGAGTCGATCGGCGCGCTCACAGAAAGTGCAAGTGGTCAGCATTCTGTTACACGCGCCGGCCGAACTCAAGTGCATGCATATACCCTCGCGCTCCAGCTTAAGAGAGCATAATTTAATACATATAATATATAGGTACATAGCCGTCTCTCTGCCGCCGCCTGCGAGCAGCGCAGCTACGAGACTTAGACTTAATTAGACTTAAAGAATATTGTAAAAGGACAGAGACATTTTGATCGTTGGAGCGGCACCTTTGCTGCTCCTACTAAATAAAAAAAACAGATTAAACTTATTTCATGGCGACCGTGACAGGACCACAAGGAGCAGCGAATCGGGAAGATTAATAATACAATGAGGATACAAGGAGGATATACACAAAAAACACGTCTGAGTGAGTAGAGTGTGCGTGATGGTACGTGGAGGTCAGAAGAATAAAATTAATAAAAGAATAGCCCGCATAAAGTGGCTGCTATTTGCTCAATCAACACCGCCCGCGTGGACGACGGCGCAAAAACTTTATAATGAGCTTGAATTTTTAAAGGAAACCCTCCAAAATAGAGTACCACAAGGCACAACTCACTCAGCAACCCAAATACAAATAATAAATGAAAAACTAATAACGAAACCAAATATTCCCAAGCCACTGCCGAAACGACCACAAGTCTGCCCGACCGACTGCCCCGGACCTCTCAACTCTGCGGCATGCAATTCCGCATGCATGAAGCCGAAGACCAGTGCGAAGACCAGCACCGGTACCGCCTGAGCCCATAGGCCCAGGACAGCAGCAGCAGATATCAAGCGTGGGAGGCACGACCGCCACCTGCGCCTTCGAAGGAGCGTCAGCGTAGCCAAACCGGCGACGACCAGTTGACGTAGAAGGAAGAAAGAGAAACCAACCAAGCTGGAAGCAAAAATTTTTTTCTACCCATGTACTGCGTAGCATAATTTTTTTGATTGCACTACGATGCATATTTTTTTTCAATAATATAATATTTTGTAAAATTGAGCGGAACCTTTTCTGCCCGATTAGATGTGTAGCCCGTAAAGCTATGCAAAAAACTAGGTAGGAAGTTTGTTAATTTAAATGCGCAGTAATGCGATAAGTAAATTTTCAATAGAAGATCATAATAATTTTAATAAAACACTTTATACACATAAAATAAAAGTATATGCAAAACCCACCAAAATGACTTTGGACATAAAAACAGTGGATTCCACTGCCAATGTCATCAACAAGGTAGAATCTAGCAACATCAATCTATATTGGGTACATATACTCTTGATAATCATTGTTGTTATCATGTGCGTCACTCTCTTTTACAAAATTTACAAGCTGCATATTAATTGTATGAAAAAAGGTATATGAGCCGGGGAAATGACCTGGATAAAATATAAGCAGCAAAATAAATAAATAAAAAAAAATAAAATAAAATAAAATAAAAACAGCACAAACAACAGTGATTACACATAAATATATTTCATAAATGTTAACACCTAAAATATAAGAAAATGGAATACAATAAAAATGAATAAATAAAAATAAAAAAATATATATTAAATAAAAATGGCTACACTAAAGGCAATTAGAGACACGTATGATAGGGACATTCACTTTAAAGAAAGAATTCTGCAATTAGTTTCAGCAACTTCAGTGAGCATTTATGGTTTAGAAAATTTATATATTGAAACATTTAATTTAGATACTTCTCCACTAATACATTGCACAAGCACCCAAAAGGGAATTGTATTATCCACTATTCCAGGCGTACAAGTTAGATCGGTAGTAGACGAGCACCCAATACTAGGTAGAGCAATAGTAATGACAGTTTTCTTTTAAAATTAAACGACAAAGCTCGAAGCACAAAGACCTAGTTGTAACACTTGTTAAATAGTATCAACAAACACAAACTAAAATGGCCGATAAACCAAAACGCCCACTCTCCGCCTACATGCTGTGGCTCAACAGTGCCCGCGAGTCGATCAAACGGGAGAATCCCGGCATTAAAGTCACCGAGGTGGCCAAGCGCGGTGGTGAATTATGGAGGGCAATGAAGGACAAGTCGGAGTGGGAGGCCAAGGCTGCCAAGGCCAAGGACGATTACGATCGGGCTGTCAAGGAGTTCGAGGCCAACGGTGGCGGTGGCGGTGCTGCCAACGGTGGAGCCAAAAAGCGCGCGAAACCAGCGAAAAAACCATCCAAGAAGACCAAGAAGGATGAGTCCGACGAGGACGATGATGATGAGAGCGAGTAGACTGCTCACCCAACCTCTATTATCCATCACCAAGAGACACACAACCAGCCAGATCCCACAATACAAAAACACTGGTGGCAACACCACATTCAGCATCAACATCCACAATCCCCCTTAATAGCACAGAAAGCCCAATCTGTCATCTCATCAACAACATCAACAAACAAGATCCGTTGAGGTTGCAACTAAAATTATATACACGAGAGAACAAAAATACGCGAAAATAAGCTAATCTGTATTTATACATATGAATTTAAGTTTATAGTAGTCGTTTCTTTTATAATACCCATAAACAAAGAGGACAGCCAACAGAAAGAAAGAGAAGAAGGATGTACGTTGAGGTGTTTATTTTTTTCGATTCTGAGACGTTTCGCTAAGATAAGCGATGCGTTTGAGAAATTGGAGAGAAAATATATCTTGCATATAAAATTTGTAAAGTAAACGATAACATAATTCCATTAAAAATAAAAAAGATACAAAAATTGCTAGTTGTTCTCTCGGTAGTTGGATGAAATCGATTCGATAATGATCAACCCCAGTTCTAAACTGACACGTATGAGGCTCGAACTAGAAAAATACGACTTTACAGTCGAATATTTAAAGGGAAAAGATAATTATGTAGCTGATGCGTTATCAAGGATAACCATCAAAGATCTACAAAATATAACTGGAAATATATTGAAAGTCACTACTAGATATCAAAGTAGACAAAAATTCCGCGCGGAAAATCAAGAACAAGAATTGCCTATGCAGTCTCTAAATAAAGCTTCTAAGCCCAACGTATACGACGTCATAAACAATGATGAAGTACGTAAAGTAGTGACCTTGCAGATAAAAAATACGTTATGTTTATTTAAACAAGGCAGAAAAATTACTGCAAGATATGATGTTAGCGATTTATATACTAATGGAGTTATTGACTTAGATCAATTTTTCCAAAGGCTTGAAATGCAAGCCGGTATACATAAAATCAGCCAACTCAAAGTGGCACCGTGGGAAAATATCTTTGAACATACTTCAATAGATAATTTCAAATTAATGGGCAATAAAATCTTGAAAACATTAAGAGTAGCGCTACTCAACCCGGTGACCCAAATAACAAATTTAAAAGAAAAAGAAGCAATTTTGTCTACATTTCATGATGATCCAATTCAAGGAGGTCATACTGGCATATCAAAAACTTTGGCCAAAGTAAAAAGACACTATTACTGGAAAAGTATGTCTAAAGATATAACTGAGTACGTAAGAAAATGTAAAAAATGCCAGAAAGCAAAAATAACTAAACACACAAAGACCCCTTTAACAATTACAGACACACCAATAAATGCTTTCGACAGAGTGATAGTGGACACAATTGGTCCACTACCAAAATCAGAAAATGGCAATGAGTATGCAGTCACTTTAATATGTGATTTAACTAAGTATTTAGTTGCCATACCTGTTCCGAATAAAAATGCTAATACTGTCGCTAAAGCAATATTTGAATCTTTTATCCTGAAGTACGGTCCAATGAAGACGTTCATTACGGACATGGGAACAGAATATAAGAATTCAATTATAGACGATTTGTGCAAATATTTAAATATTGAAAATATTACATCCACAGCACACCACCACCAGACAGTTGGAACAATAGAAAGAAGTCATAGAACTTTCAATGAGTACATAAGATCTTACATATCGGTTGATAAAACTGATTGGGACGTATGGCTTCAATATTTTGTCTTTTGTTTCAACACATACTTATTGTCCATATGAGCTAGTATTCGGTAAAACAAGTAATTTACCGAAACATTTTAATAGCATAGACAGTGTAGAAGCACTATATAATATAGATGACTATGCTAAGGAGAGTAAGTATAGATTAGAAGTAGCCTATAAAAGAGCTAGAGTTATGTTAGAAGCAAATAAGAATAGAAATAAACTAATATACGATCATAAAGTAAGGGATATAGATATATCAGTAGGTGACCAAGTTTTATTATTAAAAGACGGTAGTACAAAGGTCATAAGTTAGATCCTAAATATACAGGTCCGTATAAAGTAACGGAAATAGGAGAAAGAAATAACATTATAATAATGAATAATAAAAACAAAAAACAAAAAGTTCATAAGGATAGATTAAAAACGTTTATTTCATAATTGCATTTAGCATGGCCATGCATAGAAATACTTCTTTCTTAAATAAGAATACTATTATAAATTCCATTCTCTTTATATTAAAAAAAAAAAATTAAAAAAAAATTTTAATAAAAAAAAAATTATTATTATTCCTTTAAGTAAAATATACCAATAAAATAACTTCATAATATATTACGTTATTTTTCAAAAGGAGGGAGATGTAGTATGCGCATATATTGAATATCTACTGTAAACACACTGTAACACTTTGTTGCAGTGCATTCATAAAGGCCCGGTCAAAAACCCAAGTGGCCGAACACGAGTCGATCGGCGCGCTCACAGAAAGTGCAAGTGGTCAGCATTCTGTTACACGCGCCGGCCGAACTCAAGTGCATGCATATACCCTCGCGCTCCAGCTTAAGAGAGCATAATTTAATACATATAATATATAGGTACATAGCCGTCTCTCTGCCGCCGCCTGCGAGCAGCGCAGCTACGAGACTTAGACTTAATTACCCTTAAAGAATATTGTAAAAGGACAGAGACATTTTGATCGTTGGAGCGGCACCTTTGCTGCTCCTACTAAATAAAAAAAAACAGAATAAACTTATTTCAATTGAACCTAACATCATTATTACTTATAATTTAAGTGAAACACAAATTAAGCAAGATTGTGAAATGTTCAACAAAACAATTCAGGATAACAATCTAATACAATTAAGTCAATGCTCCTTAGAAATAAGAGATATAAAATTTACAACTTCAAAGAATATAAATGAATATAAAATTATATTATCCAGCACTAATGTTACTTTATATGAACCAATACGATTGTTAAAACTTAAAAATTCTATTACCCATCAACAAAAACAAGAATCAATCTATAAGTGGGTTGTTTTTACAATATTAATAATTATACTTTTAAGCATCACAACTTACATCATATTTACCTATAGGCGCCTAGCCAACAAAAAAAGAAATTTTGTTTAAATTCAACAAGGATGTTGAATCTTCTAAAGGAGGGGCGAGTGACGTATACGCAAATACCCTAGCTACCAAACCCAACATACAACCTGTATATCCAGAGATACCCATTATTCCAATTGTCAATAACATAAGCCCAGATCCTACTATTGCAGTTATTCAAATCAATCCGACATAAACATTTAACAATTGTCAATAACATAAGTCCAGAGCCTACTATTACAGTTATTCAAATCAATCCAACATAAACATTTAACCCCTCAGACATAAATCTTTCCCACGCCTTCGATCGGCGGCATCCGAATTATAAACACTTCACACGCCTTTATCGACGACGGCAGACATAAACAATATTCAGACCTTTAAACAAAGGGTCCAGCCTGAGAACCCATTCGTCAGCATAAAAGCTTTGGCCAATCCAAATTAATTAAACAAAAGATGCAGCCTAGAAACCAACCCATCAGGCCACAGTTTTGACCAATCAAAATTATCTAATCAAAGTCCACTTTCGCTGCTCGCGCGCTGTCACCGGTAGAAGCCATAGTTATAAGAATAATGCATTTTGTAAAATCAGTTTAAGATTGGGGATCTAACTTGAAAGAACTTAACCAATAAAGACTCCGCTATATATTAAAATAAAAATCGCTTTTTTTTAATATATTCCGAACCGAAAAACATAATTTGTATATTTATTTGTGTAGTCAAAAACTCGGAAATACCCTTTCGATGTCCGTCGGCAGAAAAAGCGGGTGCAATCGAGGAGAGTAACAACAGCTGGAGTTCACCACTTACGTTGATCTAAAAGATCGCTAAAAATCGCCTCTAAATTCCTGGACAATCAAAGATGCATATCCCCTGCCTCACATAAAGAATTATTAAGCTGACTCTAGAGACGTACTATCGCTATCAATCTAAAGGATTTTGCCAATTACCCCTGGATACCAAAAGCCGAGAAAAGACAGCCTTTACTATGACAGGCCAGCCGCTGTATCAGTACACAGCTATACCTTTCGAACTTTGAAACTTAAGGGGGTATATACCTTTTTTTGTCGAAAAAAATAGGAAAGTTTGGATTTTTTTATGTATGTAATTATTGTTTTTATTAAATGAATGATTATATTTTCTGAAAGTTTAGATTGTTGACAATGTTTATGCAAAAAATTTTGAAAAAATAATCAAAAGTTTTTAAGGTGTGGCTGTTTCCCTTAAACGCCTTTTTTTTAAAGAGCCTTGCGGTGATAATTCCCCAGGACGAACGGGTCAACTGATACCGAAAAAACAAAAATATTTCATTAGTTTAAAGTACTATCCTGTACTTGAACGAACGTTTTAAAAAAATTTTTTTTTTTGTGCATACGGGAACGTTTCTTACAAAACTATCTATTTCGGCGAAATAAAAATTTTTACATAAAAAAACGATCGTTCAAGTACTAATAAAATTCATTACGAACATTTAAAAAAAAATTGAAGAGAATCGGTTCAGTAGTTTTTCGCCAATCCATATCACCGCAAAGTCATTTTTCAAAAAACACCATTTCGAGATATTCGCGTTTAAAGTTTCAAGTTTGGGTTTGGGCAGGGACGAGGCGCGCGGCTAGGAGCGCTGTAACTTTTGTTCTACTGCTCAAATCCCTATGAAAATTTGGGGAAATGTTCTCAAGACGTTGTTCATTAAGACAAAGCAAAAAATTTTTTTCGATTTTTTGAAAATGAAAAAGGTATATACCCCCTTAAGAGAATACTTTTTTGTGCATCTGTATGTTCTACTCGTGTACATATCCATTCGACGATGCGAAGATTCGGTCAATACACGAGTTTCCCGACCGAGTACCCCTAAGCAAATCCTGAGGTTACTGGGTATGATCTACGCGATAATTGCAGCACCTTTTAAAGACTGTTTGAAAAATGACCGCCTCAAGAAATTTAATAGGCATGAAGAGGAAATTCAAGCATGGTAACCGACCTTGTGCCTTTAGCAACCAGTCCATTCGCCCTCCAATGTATGCGTTTACGACGGGAACAGGTGCAGTGTTATTCCAGACTAATGAAAACGGACCCTACCTATGAACTCATGCCTTTAAAAGTAATTACTGATCAGTCTAATGTGGCCAATGGGTCAGAATATATTATCCGGCAGACTAGCACGACAAAGTTTATGATTCCAAGTTTTTGACTTTAAAATAGAACACAATAATGATCCTTAAGTATGGTCCCAGATGCACTAGCGGAAGTCCATATGAACACGGATAAAAGCCCAGATTATATCAAATTAATTAAACCAATTAAAAGAACTGAAGAAAGGCTTGGAGGGCACATAACACCAAGACAGCGGGGCACGTCGGCATACAGAAATCCATTCCCAGATTGCGGCAGTTTTATTACTGGGCGACAATGGCTGTTGAAGTGCAGAAGATAGTGAAAGAATGTGAAATTCGCAAAGTAAGCAAGACCGCAACCAGATATGATCGACCACCTATGAGGGAACAACGTGGTTGTTTATCGACTTTATCGGACCATTGTCCCGAGGTCGTTAAATTCCCTGAGGTCAACATTTTACATCAGTTCGGAGTTCCAGAACACATACATCCCGGCAATGAAAAACTATTCGCATCACACATATTCGCCAAATACTCACACAGTATGGAGTCGACACAATAAAATAAGGCTTTTCTCGCCACAAGGCAACGTAGCGCTGCGAGTAAATCGATCGGTACTCTAAGAGGGAACAGCCACAATTGTGTCTCCCAGTTAAGTCCAATTGCCTGTATCATTCACAGTAGTCTACGTGAGTGGATTGGTAAGGAGCCGTATTATGCGATGTTCGCAAACCGTATACATGTAACCGCATATCTGATACTCAAAAAACTGAGTGGAGTGCAGGCGGCAGACCAAGAGTGTGTCAGACAAAATGTTCCTAATGTGGTGCCCACGGCCCTATTATCTAAAGTTATGCACTGAGGAAAGAACGAGAAATTGACTTCAAAATATAACAGCCCAGCTAGCTCAGTCGATAAAGCATGACACTCTGAGCTGCAGGGTATGGATCGGGGACACACGTTGGGCCGAGAGACGCTAGGTTTGCAAACGCCCTGAATGGCCAATGCAGTTAACAACAACACAAGTGGCGAATTAACAATTCGGGCACTGGGACAAGAAGCATCGAATATAAAACCAAGAAAAGACAAAAACTGAAAACACATTACCTAAGTGGAAAAACCTAGATTAACTATTTCGATGATCCGGAAGAAAAACCATCGGTATAAAAGTCTCAACTTCATGGCAGAAGACTGTGGGAAGAAGATTATATCAAGGCGCTAGCAAAGAAGCCAAAATACAGCAAGGAGTGCTCTCATCGCTTTGCTTAAGGGGGGAAAATCGAAACATTTTTTTCATAATAGTTTTGATATTCAAAAATATCTCCCTAAAAACTCAAATTATTTTCAAAGTTATAGTCGTTTTAGTGACGTGACCACTAGACCGGTTGAGCGAACAATTGGAACAATAAATGCCTGGAAGCCCGGGCTACCTTAGTATGAATAACTTTCTCTCCTTCTTTCTATAACAATACCCTTATTTCCAGTATACTATCGTTTGAAGGTCATTGTATGGAACTGGGATAGCTGATTAAGGGAATGTAATTTATACGTAATTTTCTATCAGTTACACTGCCCGAAACTTAAACCTTAAACTTTAAAGGCGTTTTTCTCGAAACTACTTTTTTTGATATCTCAAGATCTAATCAGTCGAATTACTTGAAATTTGGCATGAATATTCTTTAAATATATCTCTGTCGCCGGAACTAATTGAACAAAAATCGACCGACCCTAAAGCCGATTCCAAGGGTAAGCCAGAAGATGTTGGGGATCATCTGCGGGCAAGCAATCCACTTTTTATCATTTTTAATTACGTTTGGCACTTAATGCCTGGCCGGAAAACTCGCGGTAGCAGTTGGAAAAATTTCCGATTAGAAAAGCTATCAAAGTTCACGAAGAGATAGAAAAGACATAAGGAGGACGGCGACGAGTGGGAAATTTCCTCGGCATCTAACTCAAGGGGGCCTTGAGGCCTTTTAGATATTTTATGCCTTATTATTGCACATTATTTTAATATTTGTAGTTGTAATTCGTGCGTAGATATAGCCAGAGTTGAGGGCGGGTCGAAGAAAAACCAAAGTGAACCAAAGACACCAAAAGGCTCGAGATCAAAATACTCGACTCCAATTAGAAGTTGATTTCGGCTGGAATAATACTCATTCCCATTACTCTCTCCAATCTCCCGACTCTCCAAGCGGGAGTATGGCTGAGTGAAACAAGAAATCCATTCGAGCAGTTCCCGTGGTACTCCGTGATTCAGTAGACCTGCGTGCGATCATCCGACATAAATAATTAAATATAATTTATATATTAATATAATTAAATATAATAATTATATATATTTAAATGTAAAGAGAAGAAAAAGAAATAAGAAATCGCGAGCGGAAACGGAAACGGAGGAGAATTCATTATAAAACAATCAAAAATGCAAGCAATGTGAATACAAGAAGAGGAATAGTTTAAGAATTAGAATAAGTGTTAGTGAGGTGGTGAGAAAGCAATTATATAAAAAAAGAAGAATATTTTATTATTTTATTTATCTCAATAATGTCTGTTAATTGTAAGAATTTTCTGTAGTGTGTAACATTATTTTATAATGTTTCAATAACTTTTTGAAATTGCCTCTAAATAGGATGATCTCCTGGTGAAGGCCGTTGGGGACCCAAAGGGGTCGTTCAAACAAAATATGACTAAATTAGGTGTGGAATGGCCAAGGCAGGGAGGGCATCAAAGATTCCTCAATTCCTCGATTCCTTTTAGGGAATTCGGAGGAGTTTCTGTCGAGCTGATGTTTGTTTAGTGGTGGGCGATTATTCTCCCTCCCGATTTTCTTGTCGTAGCACGCAAAATTTGATATTCTAGAAAATGACTGAAGGCTAAAAGGTTGACCACCACCCCTATAGCCGACAAGGAGAAGCTGGACACTTGCGCGTGCGTCCTTTATACGTTTTTTGTTAACACCGTAGCCGAACGAATTGTTACATTAATAATGATATTCATTTCATAAATTATCTGGCGAAAAATCGTTTTTTTTTTTGTTATAAAAAAAATTTCACTAAAACACAAACACAGTTAGACAAAATACCTTTCTCTTAAAATTTTTTTCGGCAGTACCCCGGTGGGCTAAAATATGTGTTTACAGCTAGGCAACGGTTGCCGCGATACTGAGCCTAGCATCTATCTTTCTTTCTCACTTGAAATTCTAAATCAGTTGAATAGGATCTATAGCTGATGAACTTGTCCGCAAGTAATCAACTAGCCACAGCTGAGATAGAAAAAGTGAGGCAAATCTTGTCTATTTACATTGTTTTCGGGATCAATAGCAAGGACTAGGTAGACGCTTGGATTGACAGATGGAAGAATTATTATTAGTTTTTCCACTGGCCACGGATAGATAGTCGGCGCTGAGAACCCATGTTTTCTGTAAACTGATTGGCATCGCGTTGATGAAGCGCATTGGACTTACAGTTGCATTGGTTTTAACAAAATAATCATCTGGCACCGTCTCACAACGAACACGAAAAGCCAATTCGTAATTGTAGGATATTTATAGGTTTTGATTCTGAGCTTTGCGTACTCGTTGTTTTATTGGCAGAGCATAGACTGCTAACTCTTCATAACCAAATATCTTACATTTTTCCATCTTTATTATTCTCAAGAAACTCCGAAGAAAATCGCTGATTAGAGTTTCGCAGGGAGAGAACCTATGTTAGAAGGCAACCTATTTATGTATGTAAATTTAATCGAATTTTTTTTAAATTTTTAATCCAAACCAGATATCTGTTCTTTTTGTTTATCTATGTCATATGAATTCAAATGATTGGAGTCATAATTCCAACTGAGCATAAGGAAACATTTCAACTTGGTTTCTTCTGAGAGTTTATTATATTTTTTTATTATTCTTATTGTTATTTTTTCGCAACAAACTACTACGACATATAAAACAAAATGTGGTCATGAGTTTCATAAGTCGTGTATTACAACCCATTCAAAAAGTCACCGAGAATGTCCTGTCTGTGGGATCGCATGTTTCCAACTCCAAGTATTAGCAAACTGTAAATTCTCCAGCACCAGCAGTGAAACCTATCGAAAATCGTTCTGAGCAAGAGGTAGGAAATTTGGTAAATCAGGCAGTACAGAGTATGAAAAACGACTGGCTTACTCAGCTGACCTATCAGTACTACACCAATTCCTGAGGTCGAAAACCTGAATTGGCATGAACCCGGAAGGCCTAGCAGTCAAAACTCAGCTAGTTTCCTTGCTCATGCAAGATTAACTCCATATCAGAAAAGTACACCTTTCTGAAAGCAAGTTTCCGAGCTTTTGGAAGAGCAGTTATCTGATGATGCTTCTGAATTTTCTGAGTCAGAAGTGGAAGTAGAAATAGGAGCAGTATCTCTACTGCCATCAAGAGGGGCATCGATACCAAAAATGTACAGGAAAACGAAGACTTTTTTACTGGGGCTGTGGCAAGCCAAATACTTACAAAACATCTTGTAGTAAATGCAAAAAACATGAAAGTCAACACACAGCCTCGTCAGCCGTTGTGTGTTCAACGTCAACGGTCGACGAATCCCGAAGCGAAGCCATAGTTTTTCCAAAGTCAGCTGAACAAGAAAAAGACCTCGATACTCCGAATCCGAATCAGTTGTAAATCCCATATCGGGATCCCAAATTTGATTAATCTCAGTAAAAACTGCTTTAAAGTTCAGCCTTATCTAGAACGGTCAAAATCGCTATCCTGGAATGCTCAGCGAATGAGGAATTATTGGGCAGCCCTTAAAACAATTAACACTATTCGATATAAGGATAAAGAAAAGCGCCCTTATGCCGAAGTGCGGGTCTTAGATCGAATAGTAATGGGTTTGTTAGACACGGGAGCTGCAGTAAGCGTCATAGGCGGAAATTTGGCTCAGCAAATATTAAGGAGTCGAATACCTTTCAAGCGTGGGGTGTCTTCAGTAAGCACTGCGGGTGGAAAAAGGCAAGAAGTAGTGGGCCGAATTAATACACCTGTCCGATATAAAGACCAAGAAGAAAACTTGGATCTGCATTTAATTCCATCCCATTCCATTCCATTTATACTTAGGAATTCATTTTTGGTCTAAATTCGATTTGCTGCCTCCCGAGATGCAAATTTCCGAGATAGTATCTTCAACCCACAGCAGCACGACGAGTTACAAAAAGTCATAAGTAAATTTCCGTCATTTTCCGTATCTGGACTGGGAAAAACTTCCATCTTGTCCCATTCAATTGATGTTGGGGATGTTAAGACCGTAAAGCAGCGACATTTTCCAGTGTCTCCAGCTGTAGAAAAACTTTTATATGCAGAGATGGATCGTATGCTTAAGCTTGGAGTAATTGAAGAGTCAGACAGCGCATGGTCGTCACCAGTTGTCTTGGTTCAAAAACTCGGAAAGGTTCGTCTTTGTTTAGATAGCAGAAAGGTATACGCGGTTACCAGAAAATATGCATATCCTCTTCCACAAATAGACGGTATTTTAGGTCGCCTACCGAAAGTATTGTTTATATCTAGTCTCGACCTAAAACACGCCTATTGGCAAGTACCTCTCGACCCAGATAAGACGGCATTTACTATCCCTTGAAAGCCGCTTTATCAATATAAAGTCATGCCTTTTGGCTTAACCAATGCTTCACAAACCATGACTCGGCTGATGGACAAAGTTATACCAGCAGAGTTACGAAATGAGGTGTTCGTGTATCTCGACGATTTGTTGATCGTTTCTGATGGTTTTGAGTCGCATTTAAGTGTATTGGGAGTAGTTGCTGGGCACATTAAGTCTGCAGGTCTCACGCTTAACGTAGAAAAAAGCAAATTTTGTATGCGCTCTGTGAGATATCTGGGCTACATCGTTGGGGAGGGTGTGATAAAAACTGACCCGGATAAAATATCGGCTATGAACGATTTTAATCTGCCAAATTCACTGAAAAGCCTTCGAAGATTTTTAGGCATGGTCGGTTGGTATCGCAAGTTCATTCAGAATTTTTCAGCGGTAGCAGCGCCCTTGACGGATTTATTGAAACCGAGAAAGAAGTTTGTAATGTCCCCCGAGGGAAAGCAGGCATTTGAAGGGCTGTAAAAGATGTTATGTTCAGCACCTGTTCTTCGCAGTCCAGACTTTGGAAAGCCATGCTTCGTGCAGTGTGACGCTAGCAAGACCGGTGTCGGGGGAGTTTTGGTTCAAAAAACTAGCGAAGGCGATGAATATCCAATAGCGTTCGTATCAAAAAAAATTGAACAAGTGCCAGCAAAATTACTCGGTCACTGAACAAGAATGCCTCGCGGCCATTGTTTGCATTAATAGATTCAGGGCTTATGTGGAGGGCCACGAGTTCACTGTCATCACTGTCTTTAAAATGGTTGATGACGCAAAGGGACTTACACTCTCGATTGGCTCGTTGGTCTCTTAAATTACAAGGGTTCAATTTCAAGATCGAGCAATTTCAAGAAGAAGAATTCTGGGGGTAAAGGTTTCGGAGTAAAAGAGGCAACAGAGGTACTTGTCAGGTCAGGTCTAGAAAATGACTGAAGGCTAAAAGGTTGACCACCACCCCTATAGCCGACAAGGAGAAGCTGGACACTTGCGCGTGCGTCCTTTATACGTTTTTTGTTAACACCGTAGCCGAACGAATTGTTACATTAATAATAATATTCATTTCATAAATTATCTGGCGAAAAATCGTTTTTTTTTTGTTATAAAAAAAAATTTCACTAAAACACAAACACAGTTAGACAAAATACCTTTCTCTTAAAATTTTTTCGGCAGTACCCCGGTGGGCTAAAATATGTGTTTACAGCTAGGCAACGGTTGCCGCGATACTGAGCCTAGCATCTATCTTTCTTTCTCACTTGAAATTCTAAATCAGTTGAATAGGATCTATAGCTGATGAACTTGTCCGCAAGTAATCAACTAGCCACAGCTGAGATAGAAAAAGTGAGGCAAATCTTGTCTATTTACATTGTTTTCGGGATCAATAGCAAGGACTAGGTAGACGCTTGGATTGACAGATGGAAGAATTATTATTAGTTTTTCCACTGGCCACGGATAGATAGTCGGCGCTGAGAACCCATGTTTTCTGTAAACTGATTGGCATCGCGTTGATGAAGCGCATTGGACTTACAGTTGCATTGGTTTTAACAAAATAATCATCTGGCACCGTCTCACAACGAACACGAAAAGCCAATTCGTAATTGTAGGATATTTATAGGTTTTGATTCTGAGCTTTGCGTACTCGTTGTTTTATTGGCAGAGCATAGACTGCTAACTCTTCATAACCAAATATCTTACATTTTTCCATCTTTATTATTCTCAAGAAACTCCGAAGAAAATCGCTGATTAGAGTTTCGCAGGGAGAGAACCTATGTTAGAAGGCAACCTATTTATGTATGTAAATTTAATCGAATTTTTTTTAAATTTTTAATCCAAACCAGATATCTGTTCTTTTTGTTTATCTATGTCATATGAATTCAAATGATTGGAGTCATAATTCCAACTGAGCATAAGGAAACATTTCAACTTGGTTTCTTCTGAGAGTTTATTATATTTTTTTATTATTCTTATTGTTATTTTTTCGCAACAAACTACTACGACATATAAAACAAAATGTGGTCATGAGTTTCATAAGTCGTGTATTACAACCCATTCAAAAAGTCACCGAGAATGTCCTGTCTGTGGGATCGCATGTTTCCAACTCCCATCAAGTATTAGCAAACTGTAAATTCTCCAGCACCAGCAGTGAAACCTATCGAAAATCGTTCTGAGCAAGAGGTAGGAAATTTGGTAAATCAGGCAGTACAGAGTATGAAAAACGACTGGCTTACTCAGCTGACCTATCAGTACTACACCAATTCCTGAGGTCGAAAACCTGAATTGGCATGAACCCGGAAGGCCTAGCAGTCAAAACTCAGCTAGTTTCCTTGCTCATGCAAGATTAACTCCATATCAGAAAAGTACACCTTTCTGAAAGCAAGTTTCCGAGCTTTTGGAAGAGCAGTTATCTGATGATGCTTCTGAATTTTCTGAGTCAGAAGTGGAAGTAGAAATAGGAGCAGTATCTCTACTGCCATCAAGAGGGGCATCGATACCAAAAATGTACAGGAAAACGAAGACTTTTTTACTGGGGCTGTGGCAAGCCAAATACTTACAAAACAACTTGTAGTAAATGCAAAAAACATGAAAGTCAACACACAGCCTCGTCAGCCGTTGTGTGTTCAACGTCAACGGTCGACGAATCCCGAAGCGAAGCCATAGTTTTTCCAAAGTCAGCTGAACAAGAAAAAGACCTCGATACTCCGAATCCGAATCAGTTGTAAATCCCATATCGGTAGGGCCAAATTTGATTAATCTCAGTAAAAACTGCTTTAAAGTTCAGCCTTATCTAGAACGGTCAAAATCGCTATCCTGGAATGCTCAGCGAATGAGGAATTATTGGGCAGCCCTTAAAACAATTAACACTATTCGATATAAGGATAAAGAAAAGCGTCCTTATGCCGAAGTGCGGGTCTTAGATCGAATAGTAATGGGTTTGTTAGACACGGGAGCTGCAGTAAGCGTCATAGGCGGAAATTTGGCTCAGCAAATATTAAGGAGTCGAATACCTTTCAAGCGTGGGGTGTCTTCAGTAAGCACTGCGGGTGGAAAAAGGCAAGAAGTAGTGGGCCGAATTAATACACCTGTCCGATATAAAGACCAAGAAGAAAACTTGGATCTGCATTTAATTCCATCCCATTCCATTCCATTTATACTTAGGAATTCATTTTTGGTCTAAATTCGATTTGCTGCCTCCCGAGATGCAAATTTCCGAGATAGTATCTTCAACCCACAGCAGCACGACGAGTTACAAAAAGTCATAAGTAAATTTCCGTCATTTTCCGTATCTGGACTGGGAAAAACTTCCATCTTGTCCCATTCAATTGATGTTGGGGATGTTAAGCCCGTAAAGCAGCGACATTTTCCAGTGTCTCCAGCTGTAGAAAAACTTTTATATGCAGAGATGGATCGTATGCTTAAGCTTGGAGTAATTGAAGAGTCAGACAGCGCATGGTCGTCACCAGTTGTCTTGGTTCAAAAACTCGGAAAGGTTCGTCTTTGTTTAGATAGCAGAAAGGTAAACGCGGTTACCAGAAAAGATGCATATCCTCTTCCACAAATAGTATTTTAGGTCGCCTACCGAAAGTATTGTTTATATCTAGTCTCGACCTAAAACACGCCTATTGGCAAGTACCTCTCGACCCAGATAAGACGGCATTTACTATCCCTTGAAAGCCGCTTTATCAATATAAAGTCATGCCTTTTGGCTTAACCAATGCTTCACAAACCATGACTCGGCTGATGGACAAAGTTATACCAGCAGAGTTACGAAATGAGGTGTTCGTGTATCTCGACGATTTGTTGATCGTTTCTGATGGTTTTGAGTCGCATTTAAGGGTATTGGGAGTAGTTGCTGGGCACATTAAGTCTGCAGGTCTCACGCTTAACGTAGAAAAAAGCAAATTTTGTATGCGCTCTGTGAGATATCTGGGCTCCATCGTTGGGGATGGTGTGATAAAAACTGACCCGGATAAAATATCGGCTATGAACGATTTTAATCTGCCAAATTCACTGAAAAGCCTTCGAAGATTTTTAGGCATGGTCGGTTGGTATCGCAAGTTCATTTAGAATTTTTCAGCGGTAGCAGCGCCCTTGACGGATTTATTGAAACCGAGAAAGAAGTTTGTAATGACCCCCGAGGGAAAGCAGGCATTTGAAGGGCTGTAAAAGATGTTATGTTCAGCACCTGTTCTTCGCAGTCCAGACTTTGGAAAGCCATGCTTCGTGCAGTGTGACGCTAGCAAGACCGGTGTCGGGGGAGTTTTGGTTCAAAAAACTAGCGAAGGCGATGAATATCCAATAGCGTTCGTATCAAAAAAAATTGAACAAGTGCCAGCAAAATTACTCGGTCACTGAACAAGAATGCCTCGCGGCCATTGTTTGCATTAATAGATTCAGGGCTTATGTGGAGGGCCACGAGTTCACTGTCATCACTGTCTTTAAAATGGTTGATGACGCAAAGGGACTTACACTCTCGATTGGCTCGTTGGTCTCTTAAATTACAAGGGTTCAATTTCAAGATCGAGCAATTTCAAGAAGAAGAATTCTGGGGGTAAAGGTTTCGGAGTAAAAGAGGCAACAGAGGTACTTGTCAGGTCAGGAAAAATGGCGGAGTCATGGCTAGGGAGAACGGAGATAGCTCCGACCGAGTTGCGCGCGCCACAATTATTCTTTCGATTTTCGGCAGGCCTAGAGTGACGTTGTGTCTAGTAAGTGTTAAAAAAAATAAAAACTTGTGAAGCCTGAACGGAAAAAATTAAGAATAATGTGTTTCGGTGGGAGCAGCAAAATAAAAAAAAACAAACAAAAAACCGAATAATTGAACAAAAATCGACTGACCCTAAAGCCGATTCCAAGGGTAATCCAAAAGATGTTGGGGATCATCTGCGGGCAAGCAATCCAGTTTTTATCATTTTTAATTAGGTTTGGGACTTAATGCCTGGCCCGGAAAACTCGCGGTAGCAGTTGGAAAAATTCCCGATTAGAAAAGTTATCAAAGTTCACGAAGAGATAGAAAAGACATAAGGAGGACGGCGACGAGTGGGAAATTTCCTCGGCATCTAACTCAAGGGGGCCTTGAGGCCTTTTAGATATTTTATGCCTTATTATTGCACATTATTTTAATATTTGTAGTTGTAATTCGTGCGTAGATATAGCCAGAGTTGAGGGCGGGTCGAAGAAAAACCAAAGTGAACCAAAGACACCAAAAGGCTCGAGATCAAAATACTCGACTCCAATTAGAAGTTGATTTCGGCTGGAATAATACTCATTCCCATTACTCTCTCCAATCTCCCGACTCTCTCAGCCAAACAAGAAATCCATTCGAGCAGTTCCCGTGGTACTCCGTGATTCAGTAGACCTGCGTACGATCATCCGACATAAATAATTAAATATAATTTATATATTAATATAATTAAATATAATAATTATATATATTTAAATGTAAAGAGAAGAAAAAGAAATAAGAAATCGCGAGCGGAAACGGAAACGGAGGAGAATTCATTATAAAACAATCAAAAATGCAAGCAATGTGAATACAAGAAGAGGAATAGTTTAAGAATTAGAATAAGTGTTAGTGAGGTGGTGAGAAAGCAATTATATAAAAAAAGAAGAATATTTTATTATTTTATTTATCTCAATAATGTCTGTTAATTGTAAGAATTTTCTGTAGTGTGTAACATTATTTTATAATGTTTCAATAACTTTTTGAAATTGCCTCTAAATAGGATGATCTCCTGGTGAAGGCCGTTGGGGACCCAAAGGGGTCGTTCAAACAAAATATGACTAAATTAGGTGTGGAATGGCCAAGGCAGGGAGGGCACCAAAGATTTCTCAATTCCTCGATTCCTTTTAGGGAATTCGGAGGAGTTTCTGTCGAGCTGATGTTTGTGTAGTGGTGGGCGATTATTCTCCCTCCCGATTTTCTTGTCGTAGCACGCAAAATTTGATATTCTAGAAAATGACTGAAGGCTAAAAGGTTGACCACCACCCCTATAGCCGACAAGGAGAAGCTGGACACTTGCGCGTGCGTCCTTTATACCTTTTTTGTTAACACCGTAGCCGAACGAATTGTTACATTAATAATGATATTCATTTCATAAATTATCTGGCGAAAAATCGTTTTTTTTTTGTTATAAAAAAAAATTTCACTAAAACACAAACACAGTTAGACAAAATACCTTTCTCTTAAAATTTTTTTCGGCAGTACCCCGGTGGGCTAAAATATGTGTTTACAGCTAGGCAACGGTTGCCGCGATACTGAGCCTAGCATCTATCTTTCTTTCTCACTTGAAATTCTAAATCAGTTGAATAGGATCTATAGCTGATGAACTTGTCCGCAAGTAATCAACTAGCCACAGCTGAGATAGAAAAAGTGAGGCAAATCTTGTCTATTTACATTGTTTTCGGGATCAATAGCAAGGACTAGGTAGACGCTTGGATTGACAGATGGAAGAATTATTATTAGTTTTTCCACTGGCCACGGATAGATAGTCGGCGCTGAGAACCCATGTTTTCTGTAAACTGATTGGCATCGCGTTGATGAAGCGCATTGGACTTACAGTGCATTGGTTTTAACAAAATAATCATCTGGCACCGTCTCACAACGAACACGAAAAGCCAATTCGTAATTGTAGGATATTTATAGGTTTTGATTCTGAGCTTTGCGTACTCGTTGTTTTATTGGCAGAGCATAGACTGCTAACTCTTCATAACCAAATATCTTACATTTTTCCATCTTTATTATTCTCAAGAAACTCCGAAGAAAATCGCTGATTAGAGTTTCGCAGGGAGAGAACCTATGTTAGAAGGTTATTTTTTCGCAACAAACTACTACGACATATAAAACAAAATGTGGTCATGAGTTTCATAAGTCGTGTATTACAACCCATTCAAAAAGTCACCGAGAATGTCCTGTCTGTGGGATCGCATGTTTCCAACTCCCATCAAGTATTAGCAAACTGTAAATTCTCCAGCACCAGCAGTGAAACCTATCGAAAATCGTTCTGAGCAAGAGGTAGGAAATTTGGTAAATCAGGCAGTACAGAGTATGAAAAACGACTGGCTTACTCAGCTGACCTATCAGTACTACACCAATTCCTGAGGTCGAAAACCTGAATTGGCATGAACCCGGAAGGCCTAGCAGTCAAAACTCAGCTAGTTTCCTTGCTCATGCAAGATTAACTCCATATCAGAAAAGTACACCTTTCTGAAAGCAAGTTTCCGAGCTTTTGGAAGAGCAGTTATCTGATGATGCTTCTGAATTTTCTGAGTCAGAAGTGGAAGTAGAAATAGG
Source organism: Drosophila carrolli (assembly GCA_018152295.1). Lineage (NCBI taxonomy): Eukaryota > Metazoa > Arthropoda > Insecta > Diptera > Drosophilidae > Drosophila > Drosophila carrolli. The sequence continues at coordinate 652,533 of JAECXJ010000170.1, read as the reverse complement.
AGCAGTATCTCTACTGCCATCAAGAGGGGCATCGATACCAAAAATGTACAGGAAAACGAAGACTTTTTACTGGGGCTGTGGCAAGCCAAATACTTACAAAACAACTTGTAGTAAATGCAAAAAACATGAAAGTCAACACACAGCCTCGTCAGCCGTTGTGTGTTCAACGTCAACGGTCGACGAATCCCGAAGCGAAGCCATAGTTTTTCCAAAGTCAGCTGAACAAGAAAAAGACCTCGATACTCCGAATCCGAATCAGTTGTAAATCCCATATCGGTAGGGCCAAATTTGATTAATCTCAGTAAAAACTGCTTTAAAGTTCAGCCTTATCTAGAACGGTCAAAATCGCTATCCTGGAATGCTCAGCGAATGAGGAATTATTGGGCAGCCCTTAAAACAATTAACACTATTCGATATAAGGATAAAGAAAAGCGCCCTTATGCCGAAGTGCGGGTCTTAGATCGAATAGTAATGGGTTTGTTAGACACGGGAGCTGCAGTAAGCGTCATAGGCGGAAATTTGGCTCAGCAAATATTAAGGAGTCGAATACCTTTCAAGCGTGAGGTGTCTTCAGTAAGCACTGCGGGTGGAAAAAGGCAAGAAGTAGTGGGCCGAATTAATACACCTGTCCGATATAAAGACCAAGAAGAAAACTTGGATCTGCATTTAATTCCATCCCATTCCATTCCATTTATACTTAGGAATTCATTTTTGGTCTAAATTCGATTTGCTGCCTCCCGAGATGCAAATTTCCGAGATTTCAACCCACAGCAGCACGACGAGTTACAAAAAGTCATAAGTAAATTTCCGTCATTTTCCGTATCTGGACTGGGAAAAACTTCCATCTTGTCCCATTCAATTGATGTTGGGGATGTTAAGCCCGTAAAGCAGCGACATTTTCCAGTGTCTCCAGCTGTAGAAAAACTTTTATATGCAGAGATGGATCGTATGCTTAAGCTTGGAGTAATTGAAGAGTCAGACAGCGCATGGTCGTCACCAGTTGTCTTGGTTCAAAAACTCGGAAAGGTTCGTCTTTGTTTAGATAGCAGAAAGGTAAACGCGGTTACCAGAAAAGATGCATATCCTCTTCCACAAATAGTATTTTAGGTCGCCTACCGAAAGTATTGTTTATATCTAGTCTCGACCTAAAACACGCCTATTGGCAAGTACCTCTCGACCCAGATAAGACGGCATTTACTATCCCTTGAAAGCCGCTTTATCAATATAAAGTCATGCCTTTTGGCTTAACCAATGCTTCACAAACCATGACTCGGCTGATGGACAAAGTTATACCAGCAGAGTTACGAAATGAGGTGTTCGTGTATCTCGACGATTTGTTGATCGTTTCTGATGGTTTTGAGTCGCATTTAAGGGTATTGGGAGTAGTTGCTGGGCACATTAAGTCTGCAGGTCTCACGCTTAACGTAGAAAAAAGCAAATTTTGTATGCGCTCTGTGAGATATCTGGGCTACATCGTTGGGGAGGGTGTGATAAAAACTGACCCGGATAAAATATCGGCTATGAACGATTTTAATCTGCCAAATTCACTGAAAAGCCTTCGAAGATTTTTAGGCATGGTCGGTTGGTATCGCAAGTTCATTTAGAATTTTTCAGCGGTAGCAGCGCCCTTGACGGCTAAAATAAAAAATATGTGTTTACAGCTAGGCAACGGTTGCCGCGATACTGAGCCTAGCATCTATCTTTCTTTCTCACTTGAAATTCTAAATCAGTTGAATAGGATCTATAGCTGATGAACTTGTCCGCAAGTAATCAACTAGCCACAGCTGAGATAGAAAAAGTGAGGCAAATCTTGTCTATTTACATTGTTTTCGGGATCAATAGCAAGGACTAGGTAGACGCTTGGATTGACAGATGGAAGAATTATTATTAGTTTTTCCACTGGCCACGGATAGATAGTCGGCGCTGAGAACCCATGTTTTCTGTAAACTGATTGGCATCGCGTTGATGAAGCGCATTGGACTTACAGTGCATTGGTTTTAACAAAATAATCATCTGGCACCGTCTCACAACGAACACGAAAAGCCAATTCGTAATTGTAGGATATTTATAGGTTTTGATTCTGAGCTTTGCGTACTCGTTGTTTTATTGGCAGAGCATAGACTGCTAACTCTTCATAACCAAATATCTTACATTTTTCCATCTTTATTATTCTCAAGAAACTCCGAAGAAAATCGCTGATTAGAGTTTCGCAGGGAGAGAACCTATGTTAGAAGGTTATTTTTTCGCAACAAACTACTACGACATATAAAACAAAATGTGGTCATGAGTTTCATAAGTCGTGTATTACAACCCATTCAAAAAGTCACCGAGAATGTCCTGTCTGTGGGATCGCATGTTTCCAACTCCCATCAAGTATTAGCAAACTGTAAATTCTCCAGCACCAGCAGTGAAACCTATCGAAAATCGTTCTGAGCAAGAGGTAGGAAATTTGGTAAATCAGGCAGTACAGAGTATGAAAAACGACTGGCTTACTCAGCTGACCTATCAGTACTACACCAATTCCTGAGGTCGAAAACCTGAATTGGCATGAACCCGGAAGGCCTAGCAGTCAAAACTCAGCTAGTTTCCTTGCTCATGCAAGATTAACTCCATATCAGAAAAGTACACCTTTCTGAAAGCAAGTTTCCGAGCTTTTGGAAGAGCAGTTATCTGATGATGCTTCTGAATTTTCTGAGTCAGAAGTGGAAGTAGAAATAGGAGCAGTATCTCTACTGCCATCAAGAGGGGCATCGATACCAAAAATGTACAGGAAAACGAAGACTTTTTACTGGGGCTGTGGCAAGCCAAATACTTACAAAACAACTTGTAGTAAATGCAAAAAACATGAAAGTCAACACACAGCCTCGTCAGCCGTTGTGTGTTCAACGTCAACGGTCGACGAATCCCGAAGCGAAGCCATAGTTTTTCCAAAGTCAGCTGAACAAGAAAAAGACCTCGATACTCCGAATCCGAATCAGTTGTAAATCCCATATCGGTAGGGCCAAATTTGATTAATCTCAGTAAAAACTGCTTTAAAGTTCAGCCTTATCTAGAACGGTCAAAATCGCTATCCTGGAATGCTCAGCGAATGAGGAATTATTGGGCAGCCCTTAAAACAATTAACACTATTCGATATAAGGATAAAGAAAAGCGCCCTTATGCCGAAGTGCGGGTCTTAGATCGAATAGTAATGGGTTTGTTAGACACGGGAGCTGCAGTAAGCGTCATAGGCGGAAATTTGGCTCAGCAAATATTAAGGAGTCGAATACCTTTCAAGCGTGAGGTGTCTTCAGTAAGCACTGCGGGTGGAAAAAGGCAAGAAGTAGTGGGCCGAATTAATACACCTGTCCGATATAAAGACCAAGAAGAAAACTTGGATCTGCATTTAATTCCATCCCATTCCATTCCATTTATACTTAGGAATTCATTTTTGGTCTAAATTCGATTTGCTGCCTCCCGAGATGCAAATTTCCGAGATTTCAACCCACAGCAGCACGACGAGTTACAAAAAGTCATAAGTAAATTTCCGTCATTTTCCGTATCTGGACTGGGAAAAACTTCCATCTTGTCCCATTCAATTGATGTTGGGGATGTTAAGCCCGTAAAGCAGCGACATTTTCCAGTGTCTCCAGCTGTAGAAAAACTTTTATATGCAGAGATGGATCGTATGCTTAAGCTTGGAGTAATTGAAGAGTCAGACAGCGCATGGTCGTCACCAGTTGTCTTGGTTCAAAAACTCGGAAAGGTTCGTCTTTGTTTAGATAGCAGAAAGGTAAACGCGGTTACCAGAAAAGATGCATATCCTCTTCCACAAATAGTATTTTAGGTCGCCTACCGAAAGTATTGTTTATATCTAGTCTCGACCTAAAACACGCCTATTGGCAAGTACCTCTCGACCCAGATAAGACGGCATTTACTATCCCTTGAAAGCCGCTTTATCAATATAAAGTCATGCCTTTTGGCTTAACCAATGCTTCACAAACCATGACTCGGCTGATGGACAAAGTTATACCAGCAGAGTTACGAAATGAGGTGTTCGTGTATCTCGACGATTTGTTGATCGTTTCTGATGGTTTTGAGTCGCATTTAAGGGTATTGGGAGTAGTTGCTGGGCACATTAAGTCTGCAGGTCTCACGCTTAACGTAGAACTTGTAGTAAATGCAAAAAACATGAAAGTCAACACACAGCCTCGTCAGCCGTTGTGTGTTCAACGTCAACGGTCGACGAATCCCGAAGCGAAGCCATGGTTTTTCCAAAGTCAGCTGAACAAGAAAAAGACCTCGATACTCCGAATCCGAATCAGTTGTAAATCCCATATCGGTAGGGCCAAATTTGATTAATCTCAGTAAAAACTGCTTTAAAGTTCAGCCTTATCTAGAACGGTCAAAATCGCTATCCTGGAATGCTCAGCGAATGAGGAATTATTGGGCAGCCCTTAAAACAATTAACACTATTCGATATAAGGATAAAGAAAAGCGCCCTTATGCCGAAGTGCGGGTCTTAGATCGAATAGTAATGGGTTTGTTAGACACGGGAGCTGCAGTAAGCGTCATAGGCGGAAATTTGGCTCAGCAAATATTAAGGAGTCGAATACCTTTCAAGCGTGAGGTGTCTTCAGTAAGCACTGCGGGTGGAAAAAGGCAAGAAGTAGTGGGCCGAATTAATACACCTGTCCGATATAAAGACCAAGAAGAAAACTTGGATCTGCATTTAATTCCATCCCATTCCATTCCATTTATACTTAGGAATTCATTTTTGGTCTAAATTCGATTTGCTGCCTCCCGAGATGCAAATTTCCGAGATTTCAACCCACAGCAGCACGACGAGTTACAAAAAGTCATAAGTAAATTTCCGTCATTTTCCGTATCTGGACTGGGAAAAACTTCCATCTTGTCCCATTCAATTGATGTTGGGGATGTTAAGCCCGTAAAGCAGCGACATTTTCCAGTGTCTCCAGCTGTAGAAAAACTTTTATATGCAGAGATGGATCGTATGCTTAAGCTTGGAGTAATTGAAGAGTCAGACAGCGCATGGTCGTCACCAGTTGTCTTGGTTCAAAAACTCGGAAAGGTTCGTCTTTGTTTAGATAGCAGAAAGGTAAACGCGGTTACCAGAAAAGATGCATATCCTCTTCCACAAATAGTATTTTAGGTCGCCTACCGAAAGTATTGTTTATATCTAGTCTCGACCTAAAACACGCCTATTGGCAAGTACCTCTCGACCCAGATAAGACGGCATTTACTATCCCTTGAAAGCCGCTTTATCAATATAAAGTCATGCCTTTTGGCTTAACCAATGCTTCACAAACCATGACTCGGCTGATGGACAAAGTTATACCAGCAGAGTTACGAAATGAGGTGTTCGTGTATCTCGACGATTTGTTGATCGTTTCTGATGGTTTTGAGTCGCATTTAAGGGTATTGGGAGTAGTTGCTGGGCACATTAAGTCTGCAGGTCTCACGCTTAACGTAGAAAAAAGCAAATTTTGTATGCGCTCTGTGAGATATCTGGGCTACATCGTTGGGGAGGGTGTGATAAAAACTGACCCGGATAAAATATCGGCTATGAACGATTTTAATCTGCCAAATTCACTGAAAAGCCTTCGAAGATTTTTAGGCATGGTCGGTTGGTATCGCAAGTTCATTTAGAATTTTTCAGCGGTAGCAGCGCCCTTGACGGCTAAAATAAAAAATATGTGTTTACAGCTAGGCAACGGTTGCCGCGATACTGAGCCTAGCATCTATCTTTCTTTCTCACTTGAAATTCTAAATCAGTTGAATAGGATCTATAGCTGATGAACTTGTCCGCAAGTAATCAACTAGCCACAGCTGAGATAGAAAAAGTGAGGCAAATCTTGTCTATTTACATTGTTTTCGGGATCAATAGCAAGGACTAGGTAGACGCTTGGATTGACAGATGGAAGAATTATTATTAGTTTTTCCACTGGCCACGGATAGATAGTCGGCGCTGAGAACCCATGTTTTCTGTAAACTGATTGGCATCGCGTTGATGAAGCGCATTGGACTTACAGTGCATTGGTTTTAACAAAATAATCATCTGGCACCGTCTCACAACGAACACGAAAAGCCAATTCGTAATTGTAGGATATTTATAGGTTTTGATTCTGAGCTTTGCGTACTCGTTGTTTTATTGGCAGAGCATAGACTGCTAACTCTTCATAACCAAATATCTTACATTTTTCCATCTTTATTATTCTCAAGAAACTCCGAAGAAAATCGCTGATTAGAGTTTCGCAGGGAGAGAACCTATGTTAGAAGGTTATTTTTTCGCAACAAACTACTACGACATATAAAACAAAATGTGGTCATGAGTTTCATAAGTCGTGTATTACAACCCATTCAAAAAGTCACCGAGAATGTCCTGTCTGTGGGATCGCATGTTTCCAACTCCCATCAAGTATTAGCAAACTGTAAATTCTCCAGCACCAGCAGTGAAACCTATCGAAAATCGTTCTGAGCAAGAGGTAGGAAATTTGGTAAATCAGGCAGTACAGAGTATGAAAAACGACTGGCTTACTCAGCTGACCTATCAGTACTACACCAATTCCTGAGGTCGAAAACCTGAATTGGCATGAACCCGGAAGGCCTAGCAGTCAAAACTCAGCTAGTTTCCTTGCTCATGCAAGATTAACTCCATATCAGAAAAGTACACCTTTCTGAAAGCAAGTTTCCGAGCTTTTGGAAGAGCAGTTATCTGATGATGCTTCTGAATTTTCTGAGTCAGAAGTGGAAGTAGAAATAGGAGCAGTATCTCTACTGCCATCAAGAGGGGCATCGATACCAAAAATGTACAGGAAAACGAAGACTTTTTACTGGGGCTGTGGCAAGCCAAATACTTACAAAACAACTTGTAGTAAATGCAAAAAACATGAAAGTCAACACACAGCCTCGTCAGCCGTTGTGTGTTCAACGTCAACGGTCGACGAATCCCGAAGCGAAGCCATAGTTTTTCCAAAGTCAGCTGAACAAGAAAAAGACCTCGATACTCCGAATCCGAATCAGTTGTAAATCCCATATCGGTAGGGCCAAATTTGATTAATCTCAGTAAAAACTGCTTTAAAGTTCAGCCTTATCTAGAACGGTCAAAATCGCTATCCTGGAATGCTCAGCGAATGAGGAATTATTGGGCAGCCCTTAAAACAATTAACACTATTCGATATAAGGATAAAGAAAAGCGCCCTTATGCCGAAGTGCGGGTCTTAGATCGAATAGTAATGGGTTTGTTAGACACGGGAGCTGCAGTAAGCGTCATAGGCGGAAATTTGGCTCAGCAAATATTAAGGAGTCGAATACCTTTCAAGCGTGAGGTGTCTTCAGTAAGCACTGCGGGTGGAAAAAGGCAAGAAGTAGTGGGCCGAATTAATACACCTGTCCGATATAAAGACCAAGAAGAAAACTTGGATCTGCATTTAATTCCATCCCATTCCATTCCATTTATACTTAGGAATTCATTTTTGGTCTAAATTCGATTTGCTGCCTCCCGAGATGCAAATTTCCGAGATTTCAACCCACAGCAGCACGACGAGTTACAAAAAGTCATAAGTAAATTTCCGTCATTTTCCGTATCTGGACTGGGAAAAACTTCCATCTTGTCCCATTCAATTGATGTTGGGGATGTTAAGCCCGTAAAGCAGCGACATTTTCCAGTGTCTCCAGCTGTAGAAAAACTTTTATATGCAGAGATGGATCGTATGCTTAAGCTTGGAGTAATTGAAGAGTCAGACAGCGCATGGTCGTCACCAGTTGTCTTGGTTCAAAAACTCGGAAAGGTTCGTCTTTGTTTAGATAGCAGAAAGGTAAACGCGGTTACCAGAAAAGATGCATATCCTCTTCCACAAATAGTATTTTAGGTCGCCTACCGAAAGTATTGTTTATATCTAGTCTCGACCTAAAACACGCCTATTGGCAAGTACCTCTCGACCCAGATAAGACGGCATTTACTATCCCTTGAAAGCCGCTTTATCAATATAAAGTCATGCCTTTTGGCTTAACCAATGCTTCACAAACCATGACTCGGCTGATGGACAAAGTTATACCAGCAGAGTTACGAAATGAGGTGTTCGTGTATCTCGACGATTTGTTGATCGTTTCTGATGGTTTTGAGTCGCATTTAAGGGTATTGGGAGTAGTTGCTGGGCACATTAAGTCTGCAGGTCTCACGCTTAACGTAGAAAAAAGCAAATTTTGTATGCGCTCTGTGAGATATCTGGGCTACATCGTTGGGGAGGGTGTGATAAAAACTGACCCGGATAAAATATCGGCTATGAACGATTTTAATCTGCCAAATTCACTGAAAAGCCTTCGAAGATTTTTAGGCATGGTCGGTTGGTATCGCAAGTTCATTTAGAATTTTTCAGCGGTAGCAGCGCCCTTGACGGATTTATTGAAACCGAGAAAGAAGTTTGTAATGACCCCCGAGGGAAAGCAGGCATTTGAAGGGCTGTAAAAGATGTTATGTTCAGCACCTGTTCTTCGCAGTCCAGACTTTGGAAAGCCATGCTTCGTGCAGTGTGACGCTAGCAAGACCGGTGTCGGGGGAGTTTTGGTTCAAAAAACTAGCGAAGGCGATAAATATCCAATAGCGTTCGTATCAAAAAAAATTGAACAAGTGCCAGCAAAATTACTCGGTCACTGAACAAGAATGCCTCGCGGCCATTGTTTGCATTAATAGATCCAGGGCTTATGTGGAGGGCCACGAGTTCACTGTCATCACTGTCTTTAAAATGGTTGATGACGCAAAGGGACTTACAATCTCGATTGGCTCGTTGGTCTCTTAAATTACAAGGGTTCAATTTCAAGATCGAGCAATTTCAAGAAGAAGAATTCTGGGGGTAAAGGTTTCGGAGTAAAAGAGGCAACAGAGGTACTTGTCAGGTCAGGAAAAATGGCGGAGTCATGGCTAGGGAGAACGGAGATAGCTCCGACCGAGTTGCGCGCGCCACAATTATTCTTTCGATTTTCGGCAGGCCTAGAGTGACGTTGTGTCTAGTAAGTGTTAAAAAAAATAAAAACTTGTGAAGCCTGAGCGGAAAAAATTAAGAATAATGTGTTTCGGTGGGAGCAGCAAAAAAAAAAAAACAAACAAAAAACCGAATAATTGAACAAAAATCGACTGACCCTAAAGCCGATTCCAAGGGTAATCCAAAAGATGTTGGGGATCATCTGCGGGCAAGCAATCCAGTTTTTATCATTTTTAATTAGGTTTGGGACTTAATGCCTGGCCCGGAAAACTCGCGGTAGCAGTTGGAAAAATTCCCGATTAGAAAAGTTATCAAAGTGAGAAGCGATAGAAAAGACATAAGGAGGACGGCGACGAGTGGGAAATTTCCTCGGCATCCAACACAAGGGGGCCTTGAGGCCTTTTAGATATTTTATGCCTTATTATTGCACATTATTTTAATATTTGTAGTTGTAATTCGTGCGTAGATATAGCCAGAGTTGAGGGCGGGTTGAAGAAAAACCAAAGTGAACCAAAGACACCAAAAGGCTCGAGATCAAAATACTCGACTCCAATTAGAAGTTGATTTCGGCTGGAATAATACTCATTCCCATTACTCTCTCCAATCTCCCGACTCTCCAAGCGGGAGTATGGCTGAGTGAAACAAGAAATCCATTCAAACAGTTCCCGTGGTACTCCGTGATTCAGTAGACCTGCGTGCGATCGTCCGACAAAAATAATTATATATATTTAATGTAAAGAGAAGAAAAAGAAATAAGAAATCGCGAGCGGAAACGGAGGAGAATTTATTATAAAACAATCAAAAATGCAAGCAATGTGAATACAAGAAGAGGAATAGTTTAAGAATTAGTATAAGTGTTAGTGAGGTGGTGAAAAAGCAATTATATAAAAACAAGAAGCAAGAAGAGAAAAAAGGAAGGAGCGGAAATGAAACCCTAACCCCGTGAATAAAAAACAAGAAAGGAAAGCTAACTTCGGGCGGAGCCGAAGTTGATATACCCTTGCAGAATACTCAGTAATATATATTCTTCAAAATTATTCATATGATGCATT